>CAHIKZ030000491.1:1665000-1867500 GCA_903632075.3 Acanthosepion pharaonis
CTCTCTCTTTTTTTAATCAGTGGTCACTTGGAACAGTTATAGCTACTGTTTGCCATATTTTCTAAATTTGACCTCTTAACGCGATTAAATTGGCTTTTTTATGTCAATGTTATAAAGTGATCAATTATTTTCAAATATAATGATATAATAATATGCATTCATCTTTCGCATTCAGTACGTGTGATTAGCTATCAGTCCTGATTGTGCCGTTTTGATTTTATAACCAAGGTTGGAAACAATGAATTTAAAAACTTGCTGGTTTTTTCCTCCTGTACTAAAAGCCTCAGTCATCAGCATGAAACGTGAAAATAACGGTTCATTTAGTTTGTGATTCGCGCATCAAATAATAGTTAAAATATTACATAACAGTTGAAGCACTTTTGTGCGCTTGGTGTTCATAAAAAAAACCTAACCGAACCTAACCAAATAGCGGTTTGTACAAAGCTTCAATGAACAACTCTACTTCCAACCATAACACTCTAGAAGCTACAGTGTGGTTCATTTTGGGATATGTTCCTAATGAAACTCTCCATCCCAATTCCAATACTCTCTTGGCTGCCATCGGGGTGAAGTTGCCTAAGGGCTTTTTACTTAAGAGTTGCGCAGCTTTACGATATCGTGTTTGGGCTGGAAAAGAAAATAATGGAAGCCACATTGATTTTTTTTTCCTTTTGATATTATCAATGAGTTTTAATAATATCATTTTATAATAATAATAATAATAATAATAATAATAATAATGAAAAATCAGAAAGAAGTGCATCAGGCGAGTGTGAGAATTGAATTCGAAAAAATGTAATAACGGCCATTTACAATCTTGCTATCCCAATTATAACAGAGAGCTTCAACATAATAAAATGGAACTTAAAGGAACTCGAGAAAATTGATGCAAAAATTGGCAAACAACTCACATGCAATTGAATGCGCTGCCCTAAGGCAGATGCTGACCAAGGAACAGTGTGGACAGAGGCATGATTCAACTGGAATTGTCCTACAAGATTCCAATAATGGAACTATATAAATATATTGCAGCTATACAAGATTGGATATTAAAACTCATAAAGGAGTAGGAAAAACGTAAAGAAAAAACAACTCTATTCTGTCTGAAAAGAAGGACTTAAATATGCAAATGAATTCAGGTTAAATCTTGAAAATAGCACTGAAGTATATACAACGACGACAAAAGTAGCAAGAAAACGGAAACAAGAAGCGAAATAGTTTGGTGAAAAGCAAATAAAAGAAAGCTGGATCCAAAAGCCCTTACATAGCCAGTTCATTTTTTCATGGCAAAAATGCTGATGTAGATGGTTGAGGACTTAAGGGTGAGTCTGAAGGGTTTATTCTTGTTGTACAGAATCAAAGCCTGTTTACGTGCAACTACCAAGCTAATATTATGAACCCAAAATGTAGGTTCTGTGGCCAATGGATTGAAGCTATTAATCATCTTCTATCAGGATGCTCAATAATCTCACCGAATGAGTACAAAAACTTCCTCCATGATAGGGTAGGTCAATGTCTGCATTGGAAGATCTGTATCATTATTGGATAAAAACAGCTGCAAACTGATATGAACATCATTCGGAATCTCATGTTAAGGGAGCAGATGTTACTATCCTCTGGGATTTTTTACCAACACAAACCAAACAATACCAGCAAATTACCCAGACATTATTAGCAAAGAGAGAAAAGAAGACATTTGCACACTGCTTGATATGTGTGTACTAAATGACAAAAGCATCTCTGCAAAGGTCTTTGAAAAACTAAGCAAAGACCTGGAAATGGAAATAGAAAAAATGTAGCACTTAAAAACTGCAAGTGTTCTTGTGATTGGAGCTTTAGTTTTGGTAAAGAATGTAACTGAAAGGCACATCAATTATATACATCTGACAAAGGAGATGTATATAATCTGGTTTCTAGTTTGATTATTAATACTGTTGTTTCTATGTATTATTTACATTTTGATTGTCTTCATCTCAACAAAAATGATATTATTCCGAATGTAAATAATAAAAATAACTCCTCATCTCTCCCAACATTGTGTATATTCGTTTGAGCTTATCAAATGTGCTTACTGCGCAGTAGATGCTGACTTTTGAGTTGTAGTTGATTTGAGTAAAGTATAAATTTCTATAATTATACAATCAAAACTCCAGATACGATTTGATCATAAAAGGATTTCCATTTTCAGTGCATTATTTGAGCACTTTGATTCACACTTTTTTCATGGTCATTTTTCTCTTAACCATATCACGAACTGCATCAGTGCTGGTTTATGAATATACATATATGCATACATTGTTTCTTTGAATATCTATTAGTTGTTTTAATGCAACCAACACAAATAAAATACTACCGACCGTGTCAGATCAGATCAGTAACTGTCGTAATCGTAGCTCGAGTCGTCGTAACAGTAATCTTTCTAATTGTTTCTGTCCCTTGATTTTTTTTCTAAAAGACTGAAATAGAATAGTAAGCAATGTAGAAAATATTCAAGACCTTTTCTTAACGAACATAGAAAAGGGCATTAAGTGCTTAAGCTCTGAAAAAAATATCGAAGACATCTAATCGAGAAAATCTTAAACAAAATAAATATTGAAACCCGCACCACCAACCAGCAAAAAGAAAAAAAATGATTATTTGCATTCCCTCCCCTCAAAAAAAAAAAAAAACACTTCAACCCAGCCAGTTCTATCAGCAGTGGATCGAATTCACGATTC
Organism: Acanthosepion pharaonis; assembly: GCA_903632075.3. Classification (NCBI taxonomy): domain Eukaryota; kingdom Metazoa; phylum Mollusca; class Cephalopoda; order Sepiida; family Sepiidae; genus Acanthosepion; species Acanthosepion pharaonis. Next base: position 1,667,718 of record CAHIKZ030000491.1, read on the forward strand.
AGTTGTAATTAATCTAGTGGGACAACCACGTCGAGGTGTCAAATTATTTTCTAATTGTAGCTTAGATGTGGCACAAGGTAAAAAGTATGCGACACCCAGTGAGGATCGAACTCACTTTCAGTCGAGACAAGCTTGCTAACCGTTACACCACATTGAAGTGCCCATGCAAATTTGTTATAACTGCAAGAAAGATTCTTTTTATTTTTCAGAAAAGTTCGATCATTTTAGCGTTATTCGGTTTCGTGCGTTCAATTCCCAGAGATTCCTACAAAAGACATTAAAAAGACTTAGCCAGTCGCTTGAAATCTTTATGCTAAAATGATTTCCTTTCATTTCGTATGTGCTTCAAGTATATCCCGATCTATTATTTTCATTAACCGCGCAGCAATATAATGTCAAAAAAAAAAAAACGTCGGTCTTAAGCAGATTGTAAAATTTTCTTAACTTACACAGAATCTATCAGTTAAAGTGAAAATAATCGCGTCATTCATCATTTTAATTGTGGTAAAATCAGCGTAGAAGTGTTGTGCTGCTTATTCTCTATTAAATATCCAATTCATTAATAAAAGCAGTTCCAGTAAGTAGCCATCTTGGTAAATGTGACAATTCAAAAATTGAAATTGCCAAAAACAATATGCTCATGCATGCATGTATATTCGTTTCTTAGGCTCAGATATGGACTGACACGCGTCATCAGCATATGATGGTTGCAACCTTGTTGTCGAGTATGACCATTACAAGATATTATTATTATTATTATTATTACTCAATGACTTCGCTGTGCTTTAAACGAATATGGTTCTAAACCGAGCAGACTTTTAAAACCAATGTCATAAAGCTGGCAGACATGAGATATACACATTTTGTTGCCATTATCTATATTTTTGTTAATATTTACGTATATTTCAACCTACCAGCTGACATGCACGCTTCCACAAATGTGACAGGGAATACATACACACAAACATATATATATATATATATATATATATATATATATATCAAAGCATTAAACCATCACAAAATGAATATGATTATTATTCTAATCTTATTTTCTATACAACTGTGTTGTTTTTGTTATTATTATTATTATTATTATTTAACAACGGTATTTTAAAATATGAGGTAGCAGTGCTGGAAGGTTCTTGGCCTAACCCACTTCCCTAAATCTGACGAAAAACATTAGAATTTGTTTGATTTTATATATTTTATTCGGGCTGAAAAGCATTCAGCGACTCCTTGTATTTATTTTAGTCAATTTAAGACCAAGTTTTAATGGTAGTCGATTTCTCAATACAAAATTGTCACTTGGAAAGAATTTCATATTTATATCCAATAATAAATAGACAGGCACATTTAACGAATTTTAGGTGACTGCTTTTAGTGGGTTCATTTTTCTCCAGAGGACAATTACTTGAGATCGAGGCTATCCTATCAGCGCCATTTGCAGCCGTCTTAACCACGTGCTTCTGTACATTTTTCTATGATGATGATGATGTTGAAGAAGAAGAAGAAGAAGAAGAAGAAGAAGAAATCTTAAGTATTATAGTTATCTAGCGGATTTGGCAGTCATAATAACAATATAGTAAATCATCTATCATCTAATTTATCATCTAAAGTTAAAATTTAAAACTGCATTTTATAAACTTGTTTACAATAAAGTTTTTGAATGTAAAAGTGTAAGTTGATATTCTGAATTTGTAGATGTTTTTTTTCATGGTAAATATTCTTATTTGAAAAGTTCGTAGAAATGGACATGTATCATATATAGGGAAAGTTCATTCATTTTAGTTTAGTAAATGCCATTACACATAATTTACAGGAGAAAGGAAAGTACCAGAATATTGACTTAAAGAAGATGGAATTGAGTTTCAGTTGTCAGTGAGTCATTTGATCTCTGATTTGCTTCGCTTATCTCTTAGAATAAATGAATGAGCTTAACGTAGCTTTGTGCAGATGAGTTGGTATTTTGGAATTGACTGACTGCGACCTGTTGCACAGTTTTGTATTGATCTGTTTTCAGAAGATACAAAAAAAGAAAGTTTTAGAATTTACTCAAACTAACAGTGATTGGTTTAAAATTGGCATCTTTTTCTACTACGTCTGCAAATTTTATCTTTTATTTTGATTGCATATGGGGTATGCCGTTTATATATTTATATATATATATATATATATATATATATATATATATATATATATATATACTCAGTTTTTCTATGGTTTTGAGATACGAAAAAAGTTATATGCTAGCTATTACTATTATCATGTGTTGAATCTTACAACATATCATTAATATACTGTTATTATTGTCATCCGAATAACAAATATTATTATAATCATCATCATCATCATCATCATTATTATTATTATTATTATTATATTTTTATTTCATTTCCTCTTTTTAGATTGTTGTGTATGCTGAATTCATCATCGACATAGAGAAAAAATTCCATTAAAATATACATTTAAATATTTTTCAATTAAAATATAAAAATATATAAAATAGAACTAAAATTGTTATAAAGAAAATTTAAAAAAAAAAAAAAGATAAAAATGTTGAAAGGAAATCCAGAAACGAAAAAAATTTTTTAAAAATATTAAAAAATTTTTTAAAATATTAAAAATCTAAATGAAGAATTTTTTCAAAGAATCATTAGCCGACCGTTGGTCTCACATCTTTTTTTATGAAATAAAAATTCGTTCTTTGTTAAAGTCCCCTTGGGATAAATCGTTGATTTTGTAAATGTGGAAAGAAGGAAGGCAGGAAGGATGGCAAAAAAAAAAAAAGCAGTGAAATTTTTCAGATGAGTCTGAGGATTATCCAAAGAGAGTCGGGAGATGTGAGGTGCAACGGGGTTGAGTGTGTAAGTGAGACCAAAAATAATTGACAGGGACGGTCGAGGTTGGAACGGGGATGATTGATGTTAGGAAGAAAGGAAATAATGTGTGCGTGCGCGCAGGCGCGCGAATGTGTATGTATGTGAGTGTGTGCGTGTATGTGTGTGCGTGTATGTGTGTGCGTGTGTGTGCGTACTTTCTAGAGATGGTAGGTATCATTAAAGATAAAATATGGAGGTCAGTAAAAGAGGGAATGGTGTGAGAATTAATATTTAATAAGCGGGCAGATGATGATGATGAAAATCACAATTTCACTAATAATAACATTAAAACCGAGACAAATAAGAAGTTTTAAATGAAATATTCTTTAAAATAAAATATTTCAAATAAATAATAATAATAATAATAATAATAATATTAATAATAATAATAATAGGAGCAGTGGCAGTCGAAGGAGTAGCATAGACAAATGAGAATGGTTCTAGTGTCGATGATAATAATAAGATTCGATCGTACAAACAAATGATATTTGCATAAAGCAAAATTGTCCTTAGGAAATGGAAAAGCAAAGCAAGATTTCAGAGCAAGAAATCAAACAGTTATTATTGACAAAAACGGAAATTTTGTTTTAAACTGAATTTAATCATCTTCTTCAAGAGTCATTCGAATCTGGAGTGGTGAGAACTGTGCAAAACTGTCAACTGAGAAACTACAAACCATAGCTTGAATTTGGTAAGAAAGATGAGATAAGTTTCTATCATTTGATCCAGCAATAAACACCAAACATTTCGAGTATTATAATAATAATAATAATAATAATAATAATAATAATAAGAAGAAGAAGAAGAAGAAGAAGAAGAAGAAGAAGAAGAAGAAGAAGGTAAGGAAATGTCAGAACTACAAAGTCAGTTTTTTTTTAAAAAAATAAGAAAAACGAAACAAATATAGAATTTCAGGAAAAAAATAAATATAATTAGGGAACTATGAAATACACTGCAAAATAAGATAGAAGAAAGAGAAAAATTGAACGAAATAAGACATAATAGAAAAACGAAAAACATTGGAATAGCAGAAAAAGCAATTAAAGATCTAGTAAAAAATATTGACTTGAATTTAAGCAAACCAAATGAATATACTCTAGTGCAGTAACAAAAACCTCAATGCGAAAACCTCGGAAAACCAAAGCGTAACATAAGAAGAAAAACACAAATCATCATTGTAAGGAAGCGCAATAGAGAGAAAGATTGAAGTTCTGCAGTCAGAATTCACAATGTTTTGTGAAGTATCAAAAGATATAAAAGTGAAAAACAGAATTTATGAAATGTAAATACAATGAAACGATATATCAACTGCAAAAGAGATCCTAAAACAACGTATCTAATTAAAAGCACAAAGAAAATGGTTATATGAGAAACGAAATACTTTCTAAAAACAAAACAACACTTTCAACACTAACATGGTAAAACGGGAAAGGAGATCAAGGAAAAACACACCATCATGTGAAGAGATTTCTAGAATAAGATATGGGGAAATAAAGAGAATAAAAGAATAGAGTAGAATGGATTAAGAATACTGAACAGAAGTATAAAGAGATAGATAAAGAGAAATGGAACAACATAAACGTTAAAGAAGTATAACAAGCTCTGAAAAATGATAAAACTTGTAATCCTCACGAATATATAAGGTACCTCACAAATATATAAGGTACCTAACTTCTAGTTAAATGCTTTTCTATCTATGCACAACCAATTAGCAGATTTATTTTATAATGCTATCAATAACCGCGAATAAAACCCTGAATGGCTAATCCAAGTTATTACTTATTTAATCCCCAAAATCAGTGAGAGTACCAACCTAAAACTGAGAAATCCTTGAAACTAATAACATTATGCTAAAAAAAATGCTCTTACACCTGCAAAGATCAGTTGCTGACCAAGAAAATATTGTTAGAAAACTAACGTTCAAAAAAATGCAAAAACCTAAACAATGAAAAATGAAGATTCATGCCACATGATTGGATCATAAAATCATTACAACTGGAAACATCAATACCTTCAAAAAGCGATACCTAAGTTTTAAAATGCATTTTAAAAATGAAAAACCTTTCTTGAAGCTTTTATTTGAGTTTAAATTCTAAGCTAATAGATTCAATTTAATTATTTCCAATAAACATGTTGTGGTAAAGCCTCCTACAGTAGAATGGACTCTTCCTCCTCTCATAAATACTAACTTGAAGAGTCGGCTGGAAAGCGTGAACCATAGACGTATTGTAACCTGATTGTTCGGACGTACACCTCTATCTGCTTATTACTAACACTCTTGCTTTGTATATATCTGTTATTTCAATCCACTTGTTCAATCCTACCTTCGTCTTCCGTGTCTTTCTTTCTGGCCCCTAAACAGGCCACAACAAAACAGAATATTTTACTGCATTTCAAACCGAATGTAAAATGTTTGGAATCATTTTTTTATTACTATCCGGAAAAATCGCTAAAATCGTCTATATTGATTGGTTGTTTGTTTTGTTTGTTTTACGGTACATCAACTCCCTATGGGTCATTTAATGCCGAAATTTAATTTTCTTGGGAGCTTTGAAGTAATAAAAATATGATATATGTTATTCTGCTTTCACAATTGTATACATGGTAGATGATACTCAGCTTTTCAGCATATACATGTTTGTGTGGTCATGATTAATAGAGGCGGTGATATATGTGTTTTATGTTGTAGTTTTGTTAAAGTTATATTTTGGAATACAGTTTGATTTAAGAAATTGTAGGATATTATATGGATTAATGTCAAGAAAGGGTTCTTTCATGTTGGTTGGTTGATTTCATTTTGTGGTATATCAATCACTATGGGTTATTTAGTGCTGAAATCTAAATATTTTGAAAAATTTTATGGCTTTAACTAAATATATTTTGAACGCAATTGTATGCCTTCAACTACAGATAAAATGTATTGCTGATCATTTTACTATAAATATGTATTGTTGGTCATTTTACTGTAAATATGTATTGATGGTACTTTTACCATGAAAATGTATTTTTATACCTTCATAGTGTTTTGTTTTTGTTTGGGGGGGTCACTATTTGCCCATAGCTGAGACCTTAACAGGCGCTACCACCCCGTGTCAGTGTACCTGAGAGCAATAGCAATTAAGAGGTGGTTCAACGCTCCTCAGAACCTCCAATCTCTCGATTAGGAGATTTGCTGCCGGATGTAGTTTATCGTCATACCCAGGACTTGTCTATATTGACAAATCTGTGAACACAGCAACACATTTCTCTTTATCATAAATCTTTCAAAAATAAAATATACTTTTATGAAACTTTATTAGGGAAGATTAATTGATTTAAAGTTTAATTAATCTGAAAATATAACTTACTTTTAGCTTAAAATATCGCAAAAAAATATAACACGGAGGTGGGTGTTTTTCTGGTCTGTTGACACATCTATCTATACCCTGATAAATTAAGACGACTTTATGTAAAAGCACATGATGAATACATGTAAACATCTTTAGTAATCTTTAAAATTTGAAATATTTTTTAAGCATTGGAATATTTTATTGAATTTAATATACTTTGGCTTTATAGTCTTACTCAGGATGTGGCTTGTTGAGGAAATGTTAGAAAATTACAAAACTCACTCTTATTTTTTGCTAATGGCGCGTATGGATGCCCGTTTTTACAAAATACGGCATATTTAAAGACAAAAATATGCTAGGGGACAGTGAATTGTAGTAAGCTTTTCCATTTATGATATTAAATATAGTTTTTATTATTATTTACAATACCACTTGGCCGTTACAAATTGATACAGAATTTTAAAAGATTTAAAAGTTTATAAATTATTATAATTAAAATTTTAAAAAAATGAAAACAAATCTTGTAAAAATTCAGTATTCATTGAAAAATTGTTTTTCTTAAAACAATAGTGACTGTGATATATTTTATTCATTGCTGTGAGACCGTAACATACCTACAACATGGACTCTTCCAGGACTATATAAAGTATGCGATATAATACTCTAGGAGAAGAGGACTACCAATATTGGACACTAGCACATAGTAAGCCCCGCTTATACTTACACTATCTTTGTAACCTTTTTGTTTAATATATCTTTCTGACCTCTAATCCGTGTTCCGTGTTTTCCTTCCGTGGTCTCAACTTTGGGTCCACTTCATTCATAAAAGAGTTTAAAACCTTATCTAATTAAATAATGTCCTAGTTTTACTGCTTTTTTTATTTTGCGATTCAGAGCAGATTTCCTGTTTGATAAAAAAATTTAATGATTTAAATTGTCCGAGGTCTTGTGCTTATAACTAGTATAAATATTAAGCCCTACATAAAAAAAAAGAAGACCTTCTCGGAATTTCATAAATTTGAACAAGTGTGAATCAACAATGTAAAATAAATATATTTTTATCAAGATTTTCTAAAAAGAAGAAATCCTTTTAAAATAATTTCATTTATTTCTGAATAAATCCTGAAAAATTCATTAAAATCCGTCAATTATCTGATTTTTGCAAGAATTTCCAAATCAATGTGTTTTCATGGCAAAAAGATGCTCAAATCTTCTATAATTTATGGCCCCTCGTTGACATCAGAGAAACAAGATCTTTAAACAAAATTTCGATGTTCCAAATCTTTTACACTTTCCTCCTAGTATTAACACATTAAAGATTTTGTTGACAAAAATTTGTTTCTATTAAATTTGGAGCAATTTTCATCATGTTTGCTCATTTTTAGCGAATCTTTGGAAGAACCTCGAATAATATCTTCTTAATCCTCAATAAGTTTAATAATAAACTTAGACGTGATAAATTGCAAATCAACAGTTGAATATTTCAAGGAAACTTTCATTTATACTTGCTATTCTATATTGTATTAATATTTCTCTCAAACGAAATAAATAACTTGGGTTATGGATGTCATCTATTTAATAAGTTTATTAATCCCTTGCTCTAGACGGAAGGTTTGAAATTGTTTGAGAAAATTGATACTAAATTCGACGGTATGCTAACAACAGCAAATATTTGACTCAAACAAATGTACTATTGTAACCTTTGAAAGAGAAAGATTGGTACAGACAATGGCTACAAAGATTGGTAATGAAACAGTCATTCGTGAATTAGATCAGAAAGATGTATACAAATATCTTGGAATCAATAAAGGCAAAAGGATTCAACATGCAGTCATGTAAGAACAACTCGGAAAGGAATGATTTTTAAAGAGTCAGAACTGTACAAAATACACCAGATAAGTTTGAATCTATTAATACCTAAGCAATACCGACATATTCTTGAAGAGGTGAAGAGAATAGATGGAAAAATGAGAAAACTTATAACACTATATAAAATGCATAATTTCAAGGCAGCCATAAAGCATCTGTACTACCCAGAGCTTTGATCCAACAAATACTCACAAATATAAACCTTTGCATGGCCGATATACATTATGAGTAAAATATCCCGATATCGGTAAAAAACAAATTAATCAATAGTTGCACAGCATTGAGCTGAATTAAATTACAGAAGGGTTTATCCTAGTAGTTTACAATCAAAACCTGCTAACACGATACCAAGTGGCATATATTTTAAGGAATAGAACAAGTCCTACGTGTCATTTCTGTATATTCACTAGAAAGACTATTGGTCATTTAAAATCTAGATGCCCTAAGCTACATCCAGATATTCCAAAATGGATGACGAAAACATTAGAACGAACACTGACAAAGAAGAACCGGTCCTACCTGTCATTTCTGTATATTCACTAGAAAGACTATTGGTCATTTTAAAATCTAGATGCCCCTAACCTACATCCAGATATTCCAAAATGGATGACGAAAAAACATTAGAACGAACACTGACAAAGAGAAAAGGTCCTACGTGTCATTTCTGTATATTCACTAGAAAGACTATTGGTCATTTAAAATCTAGATGCCTAACCTACATCCAGATATTCCAAAATGGATGACGAAAAACATTAGAACAAACACTGACAAAGAGAACAGGTCCTACCTGTCATTTCTGTATATTCACTAGAAAGACTATTGGTCATTTAAAATCTAGATGCCCTAACCTACATCCAGATATTCCAAAATGGATGACGAAAACATTAGAACGAACACTGACAAAGAGAACAGGTCCTACCTGTCATTTCTGTATATTCACTAGAAAGACTATTGGTCATTTAAAATCTAGATGCCCTAACCCACATCCAGATATTCCAAAATGGATGACGAAAACATTAGAACGAACACTGACAAAGAGAACAGGTCCTACCTGTCATTTCTGTATATTCACTAGAAAGACTATTGGTCATTTAAAATCTAGATGCCCTAACCTACATCCAGATATTCCAAAATGGATGACGAAAAACATTAGAACAAACACTGACAAAGAGAACAGGTCCTACCTGTCATTTCTGTATATTCACTAGAAAAGACTATTGGTCATTTAAAATCTAGATGCCCTAACCTACATCCAGATATTCCAAAATGGATGACGAAAAACATTAGAACGAACACTGACAAAGAGAACAGGTCCTACCTGTCATTTCTGTATATTCACTAGAAAGACTATTGGTCATTTAAAATCTAGATGCCTAACCTACATCCAGATATTCCAAAATGGATGACGAAAAACATTAGAACGAACACTGACAAAGAGAACAGGTCCTACCTGTCATTTCTGTATATTCACTAGAAAGACTATTGGTCATTTAAAATCTAGATGCCCTAACCTACATCCAGATATTCCAAAATGGATGACGAAAAACATTAGAACGAACACTGACAAAGAGAAAAGGTCCTACGTGTCATTTCTGTATATTCACTAGAAAGACTATTGGTCATTTAAAATCTAGATGCCCTAACCTACATCCAGATATTCCAAAATGGATGACGAAAAACATTAGAACAAACACTGACAAAGAGAACAGGTCCTACCTGTCATTTCTGTATATTCACTAGAAATATTATTGGTCATTTAAAATCTAGATGCCCTAACCTACATCCAGATATTCCAAAATGGATGACGAAAAACATTAGAACGAACACTGACAAAGAGAACAGGTCCTACCTGTCATTTCTCTATATTCACTAGAAAGACTATTGGTCATTTAAAATCTAGATGCCCTAACCTACATCCAGATATTCCAAAATGGATGACGAAAAACATTAGAACGAACACTGACAAAGAGAACAGGTCCTACCTGTCATTTCTGTATATTCACTAGAAATATTATTGGTCATTTAAAATCTAGATGCCCTAACTACATCCAGATATTCCAAAATGGATGACGAAAAACATTAGAACGAACACTGACAAAGAGAACAGGTCCTACCTGTCATTTCTGTATATTCACTAGAAATATTATTGGTCATTTAAAATCTAGATGCCTAACCTACATCCAGATATTCCAAAATGGATGACGAAAAACATTAGAACGAACACTGACAAAGAGAACAGGTCCTACCTGTCATTTCTGTATATTCACTAGAAATATTATTGGTCATTTAAAATCTAGATGCCCTAACCTACATCCAGATATTCCAAAATGGATGACGAAAAACATTAGAACGAACACTGACAAAGAGAACAGGTCCTACCTGTCATTTCTGTATATTCACTAGAAAGACTATTGGTCATTTAAAATCTAGATGCCCTAACCTACATCCAGATATTCCAAAATGGATGACGAAAAACATTAGAACGAACACTGACAAAGAGAACAGGTCCTACCTGTCATTTCTGTATATTCACTAGAAATATTATTGGTCATTTAAAATCTAGATGCCCTAACCTACATCCAGATATTCCAAAATGGATGACGAAAAACATTAGAACGAACACTGACAAAGGAACTAAGGTGAGCAGCTACAATCCGAACCAATGATTAAATTTTATAAGAAAAATAATTATGAGACAAATAATAAATGAAAGCTGGAGACTTCTAGAAGAAGAAGAGAAATGAAACAGACGAAGCAAAGATCAAAGTGCTCTTCTCTATATCGATTCATTGATTTTAAAGTCAAATAAAAAAAGATCAACAATGGAAACAACAATGTTTACAACATGATCCTTTCTATCATGATTCTTGAATACCTTAAATTATTTGGGATTAATAAAACAGTGGTCACGTCATTAGCTGAATCCATTGAAAACTGGACAGTAGAATTAACCAGCAAGGGAGAAACTTTAGCGGGATTCAGTATTAAAAGAGGAAATTTTCACGGAAAATCTTTGTCTCAATATTTATGTCACAAAACTACTCTATCTAATTTTTAAAAAAGGCAAAGGGTAACAATTCTCAAACACAAGGGAACACTTTAAAAATAAGAAGTTGAGAGAAGGTGGAGTGTACATGCTGAGGTTGCGCCAATTGTCATTGGAGCCATTGGGTCAGTGTCAAAGAATCTCATGAAACTGCATGATAGCATCAAAATTGCACCCAGTATAATGACATTACAAAAACAAGCATCTTAAGCACAGCAAATATCCTGCAGAAAATACTCATAGATACTTACAGATAGTCACTTAAAATTATTTCTAGCGTTTGAAACGATCACCATGTAAATTTCAATAATAATAATAATAATAATAATAATAATAATAAAAGAATGTGTATATTTCAAGAGGATTTATGGCTTTAGTTTTTGTTTCTGGTACAAAAGATGAATGTGATCTTTAATACTTGCAAAAGAAATCATTTCGTTTACACAAAAGGTACTGTTAATAATTATATTAAAAGGTTAATATTTTAGGTGGTATTTCCTTGTAAAGTGATCATTAAATAAAATATTGTAAAATTGCTAAAAATAACCATTTACCAACAGAAAGGACAAAGAGAAAATAATAATAACAAGGAATATTTTAAGGCTATTCTCTCTATTTTTATAGTCATTATACCATTAAATCTAATCTTAAACTATGTAAAGGATAATAATTGACCCAAAGAAAGGAAAAGCCAACAATAATAATAATAATAATAATAATAATAATAATAATAATAATAATAATAACTAGTATGAACACCACCCAGACCCGGTTACGGAGATAGGACCTGTTACAATTCTCTGGGACTACACAATACAAACTGACAGAGCAATCAAGGCCAACCGCCCAGATATTGTTATTAAAGACCACAAACAAAAACGATGCCTCCTTATTGATATGGCAGTCCCTGCTGACTGCAATGTATCTTTGAAGATATTCAAAAAGCTGTCAAAATGCAAGGACCTTGAAATAGAAATCTCAAAAATGTGGCATATGGGAACATGAACAATCCCTGTTGTAGTCGGAGCCCTAGGACTGGTTGGAAAAGATTGCAGTTGACTAATTGAAGGGATTCCTGGAAGTCCATGCCTAAAGGAGATACAAAAAATAGTTCTGACAAGTACATCCCACACTTTACGAAGGGCTTTATCTATGTAATTTTTTTTTTTTTTTTTTTTTTTTTTGCAGTGGAAAGTGTCATGATGCCATTTCTAACCTTAGGTCCCTGGGCGGGACCCGGAAAGAAATGTGTAAACGCCAGAAATCAAAGAAAATAAAAATAATAATAATACAAATCGTATTAATTTGGGTGGGAGTTTGTATTTACTTCTTATTTTCTAGTGAAAACTGAAATTTCAAAAATCAAAAGATACTAATAAAAAGATTGATATTTCAGAGATAATGTTTATTTTTACTTCTATTTTTCATAACAACATTACTATTAAATCTAATCTTGAAAAACTACAAGTTATATTTCACCCACAAATGAAAAAGTCAATAATAATAATTATATAAGGATATCTTCATGGGGACACTAGCTCTTTAGTTCTTTTTTTTTTTTTTTTTTATGGGATTCCCTTTCTAAATCTAATGTTACACTTAACACTTAACTCAGACAGAGGAAAAAATCAATAAAATAAGAAAGAGAAATATTTATCTCAGACTACCATACTTCTCTTTTTCATAGCCATCTTAACCTTATATCTAATCTTGAAAAACTGGAATGAAAATCATTTTAACTCACCAATGAAAAGGACTATAAATATAATAGATGAAAGATATTTGAAGAGGACACTTCATCTTTTTCTCTTTTTCATAGCCATCTTAACCTTATATCTAATCTTGAAAAAAAACTGGAATGAAAATCATCTTAACTCACCAATCTAAAAAAGGACTATAAATATAATAGATGAAAGATATTTGAAGAGGACACTTCATCTTTACTTCTCTTTTCATAGCCATCTTAACCTTATATCTAATCTTGAAAAACTGGAATGAAAAATCATCTTAACTCACCAATGAAAAGGACTATAAATATAATAGATGAAAGATATTTGAAGAGGACACTTCATCTTTACTTCTCTTTTTCATAGCCTTCTTAACCTTATATCTAATCTTGAAAAACTGGAATGAAAATCATCTTAACTCACCAATGAAAAGGACTATAAATATAATAGATGAAAGATATTTGAAGAGGACACTTCATCTTTACTTCTTTTTCATAGCCATCTTAACCTTATATCTAATCTTGAAAAACTGGAATGAAAATCATCTTAACTCACCAATGAAAAGGACTATAAATATAATAGATGAAAGATATTTGAAGAGGACACTTCATCTTTACTTCTCTTTTCATAGCCATCTTAACCTTATATCTAATCTTGAAAAACTGGAATGAAAATCATCTTAACTCACCAATGAAAAGGACTATAAATATAATAGATGAAAGATATTTGAAGAGGACACTTTCATCTTTTTTAGCCATCTTCTTTTTCATAGCCATCTTAACCTTATATCTAATCTTGAAAACTGGAATGAAAATCATCTTAACTCACCAATGAAAAGGACTATAAATATAATAGATGAAAGATATTTGAAGAGGACACTTCATCTTTACTTCTCTTTTCATAGCCTTCTTAACCTTATATCTAATCTTGAAAAACTGGAATGAAAATCATCTTAACTCACCAATGAAAAGGACTATAAATATAATAGATGAAAGATATTTGAAGAGGACACTTCATCTTTACTTCTCATTTTCATAGCCATCTTAACCTTATATCTAATCTTGAAAAACTGGAATGAAAATCATCTTAACTCACCAATGAAAAGGACTATAAATATAATAGATGAAAGATATTTGAAGAGGACACTTCATCTTTACTTCTCTTTTTCATAGCCATCTTAACCTTATATCTAATCTTGAAAAACTGGAATGAAAATCATCTTAACTCACCAATGAAAAGGACTATAAATATAATAGATGAAAGATATTTGAAGAGGACACTTCATCTTTTACTTCTCTTTTCATAGCCATCTTAACCTTATATCTAATCTTGAAAAACTGGAATGAAAATCATCTTAACTCACCAATGAAAAGGACTATAAATATAATAGATGAAAGATATTTGAAGAGGACACTTCATCTTTACTTCTCTTTTTCATAGCCTTCTTAACCTTATATCTAATCTTGAAAAACTGGAATGAAAATCATCTTAACTCACCAATGAAAAGGACTATAAATATAATAGATGAAAGATATTTGAAGAGGACACTTCATCTTTACTTCTCTTTTTCATAACCATCTTAACCTTATATCTAATCTTGAAAAACTGGAATGAAAATCATCTTAACTCACCAATGAAAAGGACTATAAATATAATAGATGAAAGATATTTGAAGAGGACACTTCATCTTTACTTCTCTTTTTCATAGCCATCTTAACCTTATATCTAATCTTGAAAAACTGGAATGAAAATCATCTTAACTCACCAATGAAAAGGACTATAAATATAATAGATGAAAGATATTTGAAGAGGACACTTCATCTTTACTTCTCTTTTTCATAGCCATCTTAACCTAATCTTTATATCTAATCTTGAAAAACTGGAATGAAAATCATCTTAACTCACCAATGAAAAAGGACTATAAATATAATAGATGAAAGATATTTGAAGAGGACACTTCATCTTTACTTCTTTTTCATAACCATCTTAACCTTATATCTAATCTTGAAAAACTGGAATGAAAATCATCTTAACTCACCAATGAAAAGGACTATAAATATAATAGATGAAAAGATATTTGAAGAGGACACTTCATCTTTACTTCTCTTTTCATAGCCTTCTTAACCTTATATCTAATCTTGAAAAACTGGAATGAAAATCATCTTAACTCACCAATGAAAAGGACTATAAATATAATAGATGAAAGATATTTGAAGAGGACACTTCATCTTTACTTCTCTTTTCATAACCATCTTAACCTTATATCTAATCTTGAAAACTGGAATGAAAATCATCTTAACTCACCAATGAAAAGGACTATAAATATAATAGATGAAAGATATTTGAAGAGGACACTTCATCTTTACTTCTCTTTTCATAGCCATCTTAACCTTATATCTAATCTTGAAAACTGGAATGAAAATCATCTTAACTCACCAATGAAAAGGACTATAAATATAATAGATGAAAGATATTTGAAGAGGACACTTCATCTTTACTTCTCTTTTTCATAGCCTTCTTAACCTTATATCTAATCTTGAAAAACTGGAATGAAAATCATCTTAACTCACCAATGAAAAGGACTATAAATATAATAGATGAAAGATATTTGAAGAGGACACTTCATCTTTACTTTCTCTTTTCATAGCCATCTATAAATATAATAGATGAAAGATATTTAACCTTATATCTAATCTTAAAAAACTGGAATGAAAATCATCTTAACTCACCAATGAAAAGGACTATAAATATAATAGATGAAAGATATTTGAAGAGGACACTTCATCTTTACTTCTCTTTTTCATAACCATCTTAACCTTATATCTAATCTTGAAAAACTGGAATGAAAATCATCTTAACTCACCAATGAAAAGGACTATAAATATAATAGATGAAAGATATTTGAAGAGGACACTTCATCTTTATTTCTCTTTTTCATAGCCATCTTAATCTTATATCTAATCTTGAAAAACTGGAATGAAAATCATCTTAACTCACCAATGAAAAGGACAATAAATATAATAGATGAAAGATATTTGAAGAGGACACTTCATCTTTACTTCTCTTTTTCTTTATCTTCTCTTTTTCATCTTAAGCCATCTTAAAATAATAGATATATTTAATCTTGACTTCTCTTTTTTCAAAACTTATATGGAATCTTGAAAAAAATCATCTTAACTCACCAATGAAAAGGACTATAAATATAATAGATGAAAGATATTTGAAGAGGACACTTCATCTTTTCTTCTCTTTTCATAACCATCTTAATCTTTATATCTAATCTTGAAAAACTGGAATGAAAATCATCTTAACTCACCAATGAAAAGGACTATAAATATAATAGATGAAAGATATTTGAAGAGGACACTTCATCTTTACTTCTCTTTTCATAACCATCTAACCTTATATCTAATCTTGAAAACTGGAATGAAAATCATCTTAACTCACCAATGAAAAGGACTATAAATATAATAGATGAAAGATATTTGAAGAGGACACTTCATCTTTACTTCTCTTTTCATAGCCATCTTAACCTTATATCTAATCTTGAAAAAAAACTGGAATGAAAATCATCTTAACTCACCAATGAAAAAAAGTACTATAAATATAATAGATGAAAGATATTTGAAGAGGACACTTCATCTTTAATTCTCTTTTTTCATAACCATCTTAACCTTATATCTAATCTTGAAAAACTGGAATGAAAATCATCTTAACTCACCAATGAAAAGGACTATAAATATAATAGATGAAAGATATTTGAAGAGGACACTTCATCTTTTACTTCTTTTCATAACCATCTTAACCTTATATCTAATCTTGAAAAACTGGAATGAAAAATCATCTTAACTCACTTTTCAATGAAAAGGACTATAAATATAATAGATGAAAGATATTTGAAGAGGACACTTCATCTTTACTTCTCTTTTTCATAACCATCTTAACCTTATATCTAATCTTGAAAAACTGGAATGAAAATCATCTTAACTCACCAATGAAAAGGACTATAAATATAATAGATGAAAGATATTTGAAGAGGACACTTCATCTTTATTTCTCTTTTTCATAGCCATCTTAATCTTATATCTAATCTTGAAAAACTGGAATGAAAAATCTAAAAGGACTTTATCTCTTAACTCACCAATGAAAAGGACTATAAATATAATAGATGAAAGATATTTGAAGAGGACACTTCATCTTTACTTCTCTAATCTTTTCATAACCATCTTACCTTATATCTAATCTTGAAAAACTGGAATGAAAATCATCTTAACTCACCAATGAAAAGGACTATAAATATAATAGATGAAAGATATTTGAAGAGGACACTTCATCTTTTACTTCTCTTTTCATAGCCATCTTAACCTTATATCTAATCTTGAAAACTGGAATGAAAATCATCTTAACTCACCAATGAAAAGGACTATAAATATAATAGATGAAAGATATTTGAAGAGGACACTTCATCTTTACTTCTCTTTTTCATAGCCATCTTAACCTTATATCTAATCTTGAAAAACTGGAATGAAAATCATCTTAACTCACCAATGAAAAGGACTATAAATATAATAGATGAAAGATATTTGAAGAGGGCACTTCATCTTTATTTCTCTTTTTCATAGCCATCTTAATCTTATATCTAATCTTGAAAAACTGGAATGAAAATCATCTTAACTCACCAATGAAAAGGACTATAAATATAATAGATGAAAGATATTTGAAGAGGACACTTCATCTTTACTTCTCTTTTTCATAACCATCTTAACCTTATATCTAATCTTGAAAAACTGGAATGAAAATCATCTTAACTCACCAATGAAAAGGACTATAAATATAATAGATGAAAGATATTTGAAGAGGACACTTCATCTTTACTTCTCTTTTTCATAGCCATCTTAACCTTATATCTAATCTTGAAAAACTGGAATGAAAATCATCTTAACTCACCAATGAAAAGGACTATAAATATAATAGATGAAAGATATTTGAAGAGGACACTTCATCTTTACTTCTCTTTTTCATAGCCATCTTAACCTTATATCTAATCTTGAAAAACTGGAATGAAAATCATCTTAACTCACCAATGAAAAGGACTATAAATATAATAGATGAAAGATATTTGAAGAGGACACTTCATATTTAATTCGATTTTCCAGAGAGATGTTACCAGAAATACTAAATCTGGAAAGATCACAAAAAACACCATTTAACTGAGATAGAAGCAAAGTCAATAACCATAAACATAATAATAATAGTTGAAAGTTGTGTGATAAGTTTAGTTTGTAAGGAAAAAGAAATGGTACAACCATATGCCTGAGAAAGTCAGAAATATGCAAGATTTTGTGGGATATTTCAATACAAGCAAATAAGAAACTGAAGCACAACGAACTGGAAAAATTTGTAGAAAGGTAAAAAGATAGAAAAATGGGCGAATCATTGATTCCTGCTTTTGATGCAAAGATAAATCAAAAGGAAGAAGAGATAGTAACCAAAAAGAATAGAGAGATAGATAAAGAACAGTGGCATTTATTGCTGAGAACTGCGGCAGAAAGAAGGTCTCTTATTAGTAACAAGAAAAATGTGAAAAGTAATGAACACTTAGAGTCAGAAGAAAATTACATGACCCCTGAGAGGTTTATTCTTTATTACCAAATACAAAGATCTGATCTGATCTGAGAAGATACTGAAGAAAAATCATAATGAATTGGAAGTGCTTTTAAAGACTGTTAAAAGTTTCAGTGAGGATATATACAAGGAATTTGGATTAGATAAATGTGCAAAGGTCACTTTCAAATGAAAAAAGTTTATTAGTAGTGAAAATATAATTCTTGATGTAGATACTGTGATTAAAGTGCTCATCCAGGAAGGTACCCTACAAGTATTTGGGTGTGAATGCAGATAATGGAATACAACATTCAGAGATAAAAGAAAAAAATCAGAAAGCTGTACATCAATTGAGTAGTAATGAAAACTGAAATGAATTAGAAATATATAATAATGGCTAATAAAACTCTTGCTATCCCAGTTGTAAATTATAGCTTCAATGTAATAAACTCAAACTTAAAGGAAAATTGATGCAAAAATTCGCAAATAACTCACACGCAATAGAACGTGACATCCCTAAAGAAATAAGAAACTTTATTCAGGAAGCCAACAAATTCAAAAGGGAATTTCAAGCGGATGAAGAAGTGAAAATAAACCCCCAATACACCTACTGTAGCATAAAAGAACCTAAAAAAAGAAAACAAAAGCAGTTGCAGAAATGATAGAAAGATAAGCCTCTTCATGATCAATCTTCTGCCCATACCAAACAGGCTGATGTAGACAAAACCTGTACTCATCAATGGCTACTTAGTGCAGTTTTAAAAGCTGAAACTGAATGTTTTATTCTTGCTGTACAGGACCAATGCTTGCTAACTAGAAATTACCAAGCATCCATACTGAAAAATTACGTTAATCCAAAATATAGATTTTTTTGATAAATATCCAGAAACAATTGGCCATCTTGTATCGGGTTGCATGGTATTGGCACTCACTGAATATAAAACTGGGTATGATAGAGTGGGCAAATATCTCCACGGAAAAATACGCAACTTTTACAAGAAGGAAACTGCCAGAAATTGGTATGAACACCACCGAGACCCGGTTACAGAATTAGGACCTGTAATAATTTTATGGGACTTCACAATAGACACAGAACAATCAAAGCTAATCACTCAGACATCGTGATCAAAGACCACAAGAACAGAATGTGTTTTCTTTTTGACATGGCATTCCCTGCAGATTGTAACGTATCTTTAGAGATATACAAAAAAAAACTATCCAAATACAAAGATCTTGAAGTGGAAATCTAAAAAAATGTGGTATAGTAAGACATCAATAATTCCAGTTGTAGTTGGAGCCCTCAGTTTGATTGGAAAATGTTCCAATATACCCATTGTTACCCTGGTAACCTATACCTTAAATAAATACAAAAAAAAATTGTACTTTCACATACATCTCACACCTTACAAAAGGGCTTTATCTATATAAAATGTTTGTGGTCTTAGATTATCTGTCTTTTTAAAAAGAAAACTGTCACCATACTTCACGCATTTGGTTGTGATGTTTCTACCTGCTATATCTTTATCAGACTGGGTATCATGAAGGGTACATTGGGCTCCATATACCTGGCCATCACTATATTGGCATGCTGCTTTGTACCTCAAACATAATGATGAAAGGCATAATTTCAGAAATTTCTTTACCATTTCTACTGTTTCATACATAGACATTATAAAACTGAATTAAATTTTAAATATGACCAAAGACACCATGATATCTGCATGTTAAAAGTCAATAATAATAATAATAATAATAGTAATGATAATAATAATACTATACTAGATGGTCAAAATAGTATGAGCATTACTCTGAAAGCCATGAGATCACCATTCTTTGAGACTCTACCATTTATATTGACAGACATTTAAATGTTAATAAATCATACATATTAATTAAAGACTACAAAAAAAAAGAAAATACCTTCCCATAGATATGGCACTGCCAGCAGATAAAAATAAATATGTTAAAGAAAGTCGTTGTGCAGAGCCCTAGCAAAAATAGGCATAGTGGGGGCAGTTAGGGCGAGAGTGCTGAAGGACATTACCAACGCAGTTCTAACTGCGTCAAAATGGATTTGGCTTAAGAGATCAGAGCCATGGAAGAAATAGTGAGGACATTAAGGGACATCTCAGAATCATAATTAGGAGACGTGTTATACGTTATAAGGGAATATTAAGACAATATATTAAGTTATGGTAGTCGAATGGTTATGGATAGGGGTTGAGAATTGTTGTTATATGTGGTGGGGGGGAATAGGAGTTTGTTTTTTGTTTTTTTATTTGCTTTTCGGTTAATAAATAAATAAATAAAAATAATAATGGCAATCCCATTATTATTTTATTTATTTATTTATTTATTTTGTTAGCACTTACTCGCTATTTCAATATGTAAGCCTAATTTCATATTTATTATGAATGGAATGGGATAGAAAGATATAGTGTTGTAGTAATAATATTCTGGAAATTTGGGGAGTTGATGCTAGTACTAATTGAGTAGATTTATTTTGAGAAATATGTATCAGATTGTAAATATGTGTATAGGTTACTTAATTGAGTAGATAGCATAATTATTTAGTTATTTATTTATTGTTATTAGGCCATCGAATTATTTTAGTCGGTAAATGACAAAATGTGTATACAATTTTTTTTTTTTGACCTGATAGTTAGAAGGCTAGACCCGTTCAAACGAACCAAGCTCGCCTCAGTCACCCACCTTTCGCTGAAGACTGTCGAATGCAAGCGTTTTCTATCAGTTCTGATCTTCATCTTGAGCTGATGCTCAAAGAATCGAATTAGATCCTGATGAGAAAGACAGTTGCCTCGCAAGACTTCCTCCATTCGCGTCGTCCAAATCACCATTTGGGCCGTAGCCAGCAGCGTCAGAAACACCATTCGTCTCACCCCAGAATACGGGGGCGACACATCTATCGCAAGATGATACCAAACATCATCATCATAATAATAATAATAATAATAATAATAATAATAATAATAATAATAAAAGCTGGATAATTCAAAGGAATTTTCATGCATTACCTGTATTTCCATAATTTTGATACTAGTAAAATCTAATCTTGGAAAACTGTAAACAGTTCCAGTAAAATCACAGAAATGAAAAAATCAAGCATTTGTTGGATGGCTTGAAACTGCTTATATCACAAGTAAACTTGAAATTCTCATCAAAATGTTCAAGATCTACAATCCTGACTTTGGAAGGATATTCAGAACAAGGAAATTCATATAACTAGTAATGTACAATGAAATGCCTGTGACTACAGATAGAACAGCCAATTAAATAATAATGGTATTAACCACAACAGGCATGCATACTCAAATGTGACTCATTTAAGCTGGATAAAATGTTTCAAAAGATTAAACAAATGGAATATCTTATTTGGTGAAGTATATATATATATATATATATATATATATATATATATATATATATATGTGTGTGTGTGTGTGTGTGTGTGTGTGTGTGTGTGTGTAAAACAATAGTAAATGTTGGAAAAATTATAAAAGGAATGTATACGTGAGTTGTATCAGTAGCAATTCATAGAGGATCTTTGAAATAAGAATTCAGACTGATGTCTCAGTGGTCAGACATGATGATTGGTTGCACTGTCAATGAGTCACCTTGCTTTGAATGTCTATTCACTCCAGATCTTAAGTAGAATTCATATATACGAACAATTTCTAAAGATGCTGGTAAAAAGGTTGGTTCAAAAAGGTTGTACTGTTTCAGAAAGTACCTGACTTTCCTTCAAACATGCTTTTATCTTTACAAGTATCAGATGAAACCAAAAATAGAATGTATTACTGTCATAGCTAGGCTGGAGCTACACAATCCACAATTTTCAAGCTCAGAAGGATTCAAATCTGTTTACGTAGCCTTGTGGGAGATGAGTTACCATCCTGCAGCTTCTTTCTCACAGATGCAACTTCACAAGACTATCACTCTTCTATTGTTACTTCCATAACAAAATGGTCAGAGGAGATTGTTTCTTTAGTGCTACCAATTCAGACTGTCACAGCTATGACCCATCTTGATACTTCCACAATGTTGACTCAACTTCATTCCCTCCATATCCCATTAGCAAAAAAAAAAAAACGTTTTTAAGTACTACTACTTTGTGGCATTTACTCCCACGTGGTTGCTTTCCCAAACTCTAAAATCTTAAATCCCTTAAATCTAGAGTCATTCGTTATCGATCCTATGTATTTTTATAATTTTCATTTCTACTTCCTCTTACAGACCTTATTCAGTAACGTTCTATCTTGTCGCCATATTTATCACAACGTTTCGGTCGTTTTACGCTCCGGCCTTCTTCAGGCGGTTGGAATTTCGAACTGAACCCTTTATTTCGCTCACTGGGGTAGACTGTTCTAGTTCCACGTGCCATGTTTGATGGATGTCAGTTATCAGTTACCTCCTGCTAATTTCCCTCTGAAAGTTCTGTGCCATGTGTCCTCAGTGGATAAAGGCGTTGGTTAGATCCAGTGACAGGACCCAAAGAGTGTGAGTTCAATACCTGGTTAAGGCAGTGGTCGAAACGTTGTGATAAATATGGCGACAAAGATGAGGACAATAGTAAATAATATACATAATACCTCATCTCAGAAATATAGACAGACAATGTCTTAGTTTTAATGCATTTTTTATTTTACGATTCAGAGCAGATTTTCTCTACTTGGGGTTCCCATTTTATCAAAATAAATAAATAAATAAAATAAAAAATAAAAAAAAACATTTAAATTCTCCTAAGACTTGTGCTTATAATGCAAATATTAAGCGCTAAAATAATCAAAAATATTTTAATCTTTCCTCTTAATAATAACATAAATATTTTTATTTTTGGTCGACTTTTTGGCCTGAAATTGTTAGGATTTCGGATAGGAAGAGAGCTACGATAAAGCAACAATCCCGAGTAATATTTTCCAGAAATGGGTGGGGAGGAGAAAAGGTTAATCTCTAACAATACACCAGAATTTTATGATGAAACTTTGTGTTCGTGGTTAAAACAAATTGGATGCCTCCTTCATAAAACCCCACCACACCACACGCAATCAAATGGAATTGCAGAAAGAATGATGTAGACGGAGAAAATGGGATTGAAGGCATTGGCCCCATTTAGAGACACCATAGATAGCTACCTACAGAGATTATAACTGAATTATAGAACCATTCCACATGCAGTTAGAGTACAAAGTCCCGAATAAGCGAACTTTATTATACAAAAGGGACATAATACAAAAGGGTAATATCCACAAATTTGACAGAACTTACTGGCTCAGTCTACGGAGGATATTACGTACGAATTCGACATGGAGACAGTAGATCAGAAATAAGATGAATTCAGACTTAGATTTCCAATAAAACGAACCGGGTACACCCCCACACACACACATAGATAGATAGATAGATAGATAGATAGATAGATAGATAGATAGATAGATAGATAGATAGAAAGAAAAGTTGCAAATTAAAAAATAATAATGTTTTTTTATGAAAGTATTTATTTATATCTTACTTATTATAAAACGCAGATTGTGTGTGTGTGTGTGTGTGTGTGTGTGTGTAACGTTTATATATTGGATCGAATTTCCTACATTTTTTAGCCGATTTCAACAAAACTTCACAGGACTACATAAAATTACCTTGTGATGGTTCTAACGGCGCCGAAAATGAGAAAAACAAAATTGTTTTTTAACAAAATCAATTTGAAAACACGATTAAGACACATCGTGAGAATGAAAGGGGGACAACTCACCAACGAAAATGTAAACAAAAGAGCATAGCATGATGAAAAAAAAGCCGAACTTGAAAACAAAATTTTATCGTCTAATGTTCATATTATTATTAAAGAGGAAAGATCAAAGTATTTTTGGTGTATTTTTTTACATTTTTTAATCGTTCCTAGCACGTCTGAAATTTTCGTTAAAAATATTTTTTTTGGGTGGGGTCAAAAAAAAGGACAGATAATCAATCATTTTCAATCATTTTTTTCGATTTGATAATTTTTTTGAAATCGAAAAAAAAGTTTAAAATCTGTCTTTGATATTCTTTTAAAAATCAATTATCATTTTTTCAAAAATGATTTTAATAAAAACAGAAATTATACTGTTTATTTAAAATATTTTGAACCAAGCTTAACTTAGCTTCTGCGCCGAAAAAATGTAATTTGAAAATGAAACAAAGCAGGTCATAACCTTTCGCGTCGCTTGACGATTGACGAAAGGCACATTCATGACGTTTAGATAACTTACGGGAGGATAATTCTTTCTACGAATGGAAGGAAGTGAAATTATTTAAGTGAACAAATTATTTACCTCGTTACTTTTAAGGAAAACTTTCAGCGCTCTAATTTTTTTTTTTTTTTTGTACTTAGCTTTCATTTTTACGTTTACGATGCTTTATGTAAAATATAAAGAAATAAAAAAATAAGACTGTTAATAGTGAGATTAAATTTCATAAGAAAAAGGTATCTAATTAATTTAGGTACCTTTCTTATTAAATTTTATCAGAAGTGTACATAAAATACTATAATTTTATGTACATTTATTACATTTTACTGTGTTATTTGTATTTCCATTCATTTTATTATTAATTTTGATATTTCATTTATGGAAAAATGTCATAACTGAGATTAATATAAAAATAAGATCGTATAAATTAAAGTTTAGCAGTAGTTAAATTTCATAAGATGATACTGTTACTTGTAGGTACCCTTCTCAGTTGAAATTGAAAACTCAAATTAACTTCTCCATACGTGTTTCGCAAAAGTAAAGGGCTTAACAGCTGAGAACAATGCTGAACTCAAATAATGCAACTAAATTGTATTCTGGTTGGTCTTCCGTACTTGATAATTACTGTCCGACTATAAACACAAAAATTACATTTCTTAATTACCATGACTAATCTGATTGGTCCAAATTATACAATTTTCAAAGCGCTAGACAATGACAATCTCACACGGACATTTTGAAAGGTTGATGTTGCTTTTAACTAATGTTAAAATATTTTTGCGACAAAGAGAAACAAGGTTTTTTAAATCAAAATTTAGAATATTCTAAAAAGATGAAAAAATTTTTAAAAATAATTTAAAAGATTTAGTCTATCCTCTTCATAAAAACATAAGCATTTTGACGATAAAATTTTGTTTTCATAAACTTTGGCGTCTTTTTCATCAGACTATGCTCTATGTTTTAGCGATTCCGTGGAGTGACTTAGGTTAAAAAACCCAGGTTGTTTGTGTGTGTGTGTGTTCCTTTATATATGGGATCGGATTTCTTACATTTTTCAGCCGATAAAACAAACATCCACTTTTTTTTTTTTGGCAGGTAGTATTTCTTATTGTCTTGCACAGTTTTTTTTCTTTATTTATACATTCAGAATGCTTTAAAATTCCATTTACAAGACAATTGTTTATAATAAAATTCTAATTCTATTCAATCGGGGACTCATCATAACGATATTGAAAACAATGTTTTTGTTTGAGTTTGACCAATTCGTAAAAAAAAAAAAAACTAAGACATGAGTGTCCGTCAACCTTAAACAATAATCTTTTTCAATTTTATTTTTCAGTCTTTATGA
This sequence comes from Acanthosepion pharaonis, assembly GCA_903632075.3. Taxonomy (NCBI): domain Eukaryota; kingdom Metazoa; phylum Mollusca; class Cephalopoda; order Sepiida; family Sepiidae; genus Acanthosepion; species Acanthosepion pharaonis. Next base: position 1,693,768 of record CAHIKZ030000491.1, read on the forward strand.
TGGTCGATACTTGATCTATCGCTTACTGTTATATCCCCGGGCAACGCCGGGCTCTACTGCTAGTATATTATATATATATGATATTGACCTCAATCTTTCTTATATGATTGACCTCAATCTTTCTTCAGAAATAACTGTTTGTTTACAAGTAGCGTCCGTCGAGAGATGTCACATGATATGGAACGCCATTGTGTTCGAATATTCTTAACGTAACTCTAACTGTAATAATATTTTAGATGCTGTTTAAAAAATTTTTTTCAATTTTAACTATATCGAAAAAACATGTTTAACTACTGAAATATTTATAAAGATTTAAAATACCCAAGTCTTTATTTAACCCTAGTTTATATGTATTTGATTTTAAAATCAAGTATTTTTCTTTTTTTCTGCGTGTGTTTGTGGAACTGAAATCAGAATCTATCAATAAACATTTACAGTTTTCTAATGAGTGTCCTGATTGATTAAAGTATTCAGCTATGGGGGAATAAGAATTGTTTTGACTATGCTATATATATTTAGCAGCATGACCCGGCGTTGCCCGTGCTTGATTCAAAATCGTACGACTCATACAGCAATCGCTATCACTTGACTTAAAATATTTTTGCCCTTCCTTGTTTTTTTTTTAAAGGAGTGCTCTTTGCCGTGCTGATGTTGCTACATGCCTTACTTCTTGCCTATCTCACACTGCGAATTTTTCTAAGCTCTATACTAAACATTAAATCTGTTACGAAAAAGAACTAAACAAAATGAACACAAAACGATCAGCTTTAAAAAGGACTCGTAACTGGAAAAACCGAATGAAAAAAGAATGTTAACAACAAATACTTTTTCATGCCCAACCCAGTTCTGCGAAATCAGAATCAACGTTGAGTTTAAGCAAGCGAATGAGCCAATTGGAGTAAAGTGCCATGCAGATTTAAATTTTTCCCACTTGTGACGAATGCTGCTATCGATTTTTTTTGCATGCTAGTTAACATTCGTGTCAGTCAGCTGTTGGCTCTCACGCTGGCCAATAGAATTTTCCTGCCTATTCGTGGCAGCCAGCTATAGGCTCTCACTCTGGCCAGTACAAAATGGCCGCAAACTACATAAAAAGTGCCGTAGAAGCATGAAAAAATCGATTATTTCCACTATCGATGGGAGTTGGGAAATGCAATGTCGGTCTTAGCCTTCCGACTAACTTGGAGCATGTGCATGTAAATTTTGGTACAAATCCGTCAAAAATTGCGGCCATGCATTCGTTACACACACACACACACACACACACACACACACACACACACACACACACACACACACACATCCTGATCTCGTACTATAGTTAAAGTCAAAGATCAATGAAGGGTATAAAACCTCTTTGCTTCCGGGAGGTGTAGTGAGATATATGTAAAATGAACTTACCCTATTTTGCATAAAGTCAAATGACTCAGTCGACATGAGGAGAATGACTACGTTAGAGACCACAGTCGGTTCATCAGTGCTGTTCGCTGTAAGCCCTACTATATGCTTTGGCGTTGGAGCCTCTCCTTCGCCAACTGAGAGACAGGGCGTGCAGTCCGGCCCTACGTGGAATCAGTGTCCCTGGTGGAGCACGAGCCAGTTTTACCGCGTACGCTGATGACGTATCCATTTTCGTGTCGTGCTGCAGCAAAACTGAGGTGGTGCAGAAGGAGCTTGAACAGCATGAGGAGGTCACGGAGGCCAAGTTTAACCGCAACAATTCTGGCTTGAGGTTGGAATGCCGTTGCTCTCCCAAGGCCCTTCAGTTGGATTGACGCTCCCGTCCACATTCTTGGGTGTGGTTCAGGCCAGATCTCCAGCTGGAGAAGAATTAGTCGGAGGTAGTGACAAAGGTAGGAACGGCGGTCAGGACTTGTCTCCCAAGGCGGTTGTTCTTAAAGGGTAGTGCTAAAGTGTGCTCCGTGTACATCTTTACTCTCATCTTTCTGTCTGCTGAGACCGTTGGAAGGTGATCGATCGCTTGGTTTTCTTCCTTTTGTGGGATGGACGCAAGCCGAAGGTCCGCAAAGGAGTCTGTGTCCAGCGTCCGTGTTAGGGTCGAGCTGGAAATGTCACACTTGATACCGACAGGGCTCGAGGTTGGTTTTCCTACGCCGCGCATTGACAAAAGATTCGCCGTGGGCAAGATGTGTCAGGGACGCCTTTCCTCGCCTTACCATCACTCCACTCATTTCTGGATGTTAAGCGCCGTCGTAGGTCCCGGAAACAGTTCGGATTCTTCATCTTGTCTCGAGAGGTCTTGTGCTACTCCTCCGTCCAGTGACCTGCCATGGCCTAAGAGAGCATTGTATCGAGAAATAGTGGAGGATGTCGCGTCAGATCAACTCAGTAGGTGACTCGATTTGGCGACTGGGTTGGGCTCTTTCTGGATCTGGGCGACAGCGGCGAATTATATCAACAACACTGAGTTTTTGCTTACCTAGCAACTGATCCGGAACGAGCTATTTCACAATCACGTAGTTTTCAGAGTGGACTGGGCAGATATGCCTGACTGTCATCGGTGTGACCTTGGTTTAGAAGACACGGTTGTGAACGCCTACCACTGTCCTCAGGTGTGTCTGTTCTGGGACTATATTGGCGAGTCGACGGCTCTTATCGCTCCCGAACATCTCCCCGTGCGATAATGTGTCGTTGCCGTGTTTTGGGATGAAACGTATGGTGTTTCTGACGCTGCTAGCCGTGGTAAGAATGGTGATATCGTCGACGCAGATGAAGGGAATCTTACGATACGAACGTTATTATCAGGATCTGGTTGGATACTTTGGGCAGCAGGTCAGGATGAAGATCAGAACTGATAGAAAAGCGTTTTTATCGGCAGATTTTAGCGAAAGATGCGTGAAAGTCGCAATCCTGGTTAACGTGAATGCGTCCAGCCATGATTTCCTTTTTTAGACCCCCCCCCTCTCCTTTAGACACAACGGGGCAATTTCCTGACGCATCTCCCACCCATCGTTAAACTTCTTCTTCTAGACTCTTTTCTTCTTCAATGTGAGTAATTGTTCCCAGCCTGTTTCCGGCGTTCTCTTTTGTTATGATCCATGTCAAGATTCACAACCTCCTCAGTTTGTTTTTGTCCCCTTTTTATTTTGATATTTCTCCACTCTGTAATTTATTCTGTCACTCCCTTGTTCCTAACGAGTGAGCTGCTTGATACTGCTAAGCGGCAGAATACAGTGGCCACTCATATTTTTGCCTTGGGTGGACGGGCCCTACCAACATATTTATTTTTCAGTTTGAATGTTTTGTTGTACTTTATTTTCATCATTTCATGCCATAGATTTTTATATATTTTTGTAAAAAAAAAAACAAAAAAAGAAAGAAAGTCCCAAATATGTATTTTACCAAATTTCTATGTCAGGGATCTCTTTGTAGGATCCCTGTGAATATGCGGTATTGTGGTATATATTAGATTGAATGGGGATGGGTGAGTTCTTGTGGCGACTGAGTCAATTGTAAGAATGAATGAGTCGTGAATGAGATTAGCTAACTTTAGGATAGTCAGTGACGACCAGCCCCTCCCCACTTCCCCTTCGGCCTTGTGCCACAATTGTGTTTCATACAATAAATAAAGACTATGTTAGAGACTAGAAGACATCACAGCACAAACTCTGAGCCACTCTACATGAAAACCTTTTATAACATCTCCTTAAACACGTACATTAACAAATTTCTAATGGCTGTCAAAGCATTGGCGATTTTTGTATTTTTTTCGATTTTGCCAATGCTCCAACGATATAAAGATATTTTTCATTCTTTTTTATTATTCATGATTTATTTTTCATTTAATTTTAAAAATTCCAATCCAGACAGTTTCGGATTGTTTTGTATTAAAATTTCCACTTTAGGTCACTGGAAAGAAATCTACCTACTTGATTAGTAAGCGCCCTTTTGATTTACAAAAAGTACTAAGCTATTGTTAAAAAGAAAATCTGGATCTAGTTTAGCAGATCATTACTACTGGATAGTGATTTTGGTCCTTATGGATTTCTATACCTAGGCCTTGTGTCAGACTAAGCTATACTTTGCACGCGTACCTAGCACGGTGAAGGCGGCTTACGTCAATAAGATGTGTAGTGCAAGATAAACACAAGCAGAATAATAAAATGTTATTCGACTGAGAAAAGAATCTGTTTGGGAAAGAGGTTTGAATATATATTTGCAAATGCATGCGAAGTCCCCTCCCGCGCGCACACACACGCACGTACTATCAACGGAATGATTTTTATACACAGTTTGTATTCGTGTCGAATAAAGAAAAGAACGTAATGCACTGTTGGACAACTGAGAAATGATTTAAGTTAAGCAGCGTAGAGCCAGGTCAGTACTTAGATGGGGGACCGCTTGGGAACACCTGGTACTGTAAGCCCCCAAAGTCCAACCCTTACCTCACAGTCGGTGGGGGGGGTGTAAAACGGTAGTGTCAGAGCTATGCTGCCCGGAACTTCGTTCCTGGTAGGGCCACCCAAAGCGGACAGGTCTGACACACACGCCGGCTAACAAGGGCTCTGGTGAAAATCCAAGGAGCGTCTGCATCGGTAACCGGCGGCTTCTGGTCGTTCCTGTCTCTGCGTCTGTGGGAACCCCGCGGCAAGCAAGAACGTTATTCGAGTAGGCCTGGGTACCCTACTTCTGTAATTTATCCCTAGAATCTTCTTCTCATAACAGGAAGAAGCCGGCTCAATCCGCCCAGGGTGAATACCGCATCAGTACAGTACAGTATTAGAAGGAACCGGAAACAGAGTCCTAAACAAGAAACAAGAGTAAACCTCTACTCCTGTCAAAAAACGGGTGAGGAATGTGGATCGGACGATAGGAGAATGTATCTACTCTTATTCGAAGATTATTCCTTTAATTTCGGTTTAAAACTAAGAGATGTTCTCATTAAAATAATCTAATACTCGATCTGGAAGGAAATATTTTTTTTATAGAGGATTCCCTAACAAGGTGGTTTGAAGGAGGTCATCTTCAGGATGTCTCTAAAAAGAATTGCCCTTCATCTCATTTGAGCAAGATCGTCAGTTTCTTTCTTTCTTTCTTTCTTTTTTTAAATAGTCAGCGTTGATGCTTTCACAACATCACTAGGTACGGAATTCCACTACTTATGTCTATCACCCCCAGGGCAAAGAAGTTGAATCTTACAAACATTTTCAAGCGTTGTTTCAGTAACTTGTGCAAACACGCATCCTCTTGTTTGAGAAAGCAAAGAACTTTTTCACTTTCTTTTTAAATGCTATTCAGTATTTTGTATAACCCCCTCCATACATACACACACACACAGATCGGTGAACTGGTGTCTCCACTGAAGGAACGGTGACTACATTTTTATCAACGATTCATTCTGAAGATTTTTTAACATCTAATATCAAAATATTTTGACTTATATTAGACCGAACAAAGCATTCCATCATTCTTTATTTGACAAGGCATTTATTTTCGTGCGCGCGCGTGCGTGTGTGTGTGTGTGTGTGTGTGTGTGTGTGTGTGTGTGTGTGTGTGTGTGTGTGTGTGTGTGTGTGTGTGTGTGTGTGTGTGTGTGCGCGCGCGTGTATCTTTCGTTAATTCGTGCCATTTGGGGTCGGAACTAGGCGCTGTCTACCAAATGCTTATAGATTTTATTCGTATTTAAAATAGTATTTCTTTTTGTAAATTAAAATCGAACAAGTTATGTAACAAGGTTAAAAGGTGAGGAAGGTTTAACGTAATCAAGATTAAATGACTCAATACGTTAAAAAGTGCTTGCCACTGAGGAAAAATAAATAAGTGCGTCTCTTACTCTGCTTAAAGAAAAGTGTTTTTGTTGCATTAAGTTTCTTAAAAAGCCATTAAAACTGTTACGTTTAATATCATTAGTGTAAACAAACATTATGCTGTGGAATTAAAATCAGATAAGAAAAAGTAGTAGCTATATGGCTACATCTGAATGATATTTAATCGTTAGCTTTCGTAGCCTAATCAGTAAGGCGCTCTTCCTGTGAGCTAGGCTCCTAAGAATAAAAGATACAAAATTAACTCTCGTTGGAAGTTTACTACTGATTTATGTTGCTTACAAAACGTTTGTAGAATAAAGGTAAAAACAATCAGAGAATTACAATAAAGCCTCAGAAATAATAAGAATAAAAGACGAGGTATAATAAATAATAATGTTATTATTATTTACAGAAAATTAATCCTAAAGGTCGACGTGAAATGTCAGAACATTATTATGTAAGCTTTAAACAGTGACTTCTTTCCAAATAATTTCAAGATGTTTTGAAAATGAGAGAGGCGACACAAAACATTAGAACAAAACTTAGCTCAACCATGTAAATTCTTCACCAAGGAAATAAAAAAAAAATAAATTTAGAAACCAACTGTACGTGCGTGTCTGCAATTTGCATTGGAATCCGATATTTTGAAAAGTTTGCGCTGTGATATCTAGCTGCGCTAATTCGTATTTTTATAGTTTTTGCTAATCAGATAAATACGTTTTCACTAAAACATTGTCACGAAAAGACCCCGTAAGCTTAAGACTGGCTTATGCTGGTTAATCAGAAATCATACAATAGACACAATAATACTTATTATCACAGTTTTGGTGTTTTATAATTTTCCTCTAAACAACGTTATATGCTTGAAGAAGAAAGAGAATAAGAAATTATATTTGTATTAATGTTTTCTTTTATTCATTCTATTGTAATTATTCATCTATAAAAGTAGATTGAAGTATTAAAAACACATGCACTCATGCATGCATACACATACATACCTCAACGTATATACACATATACACACAGCTGATTGTGTTTTCTTATTTATCTTAATTTTAGTAGTGTAGATGCATATTATTTGTTCAAACTAGATTTTCACGTAAGCACTAATATCAGATGTGTTTGTGTGTGTGTGTACGATGGGCTACCCCAAAATTCGAAGAATTTGATCAGTGTGCGTGAATAGAATGTAGTACGGACTTTTGCCGATGCCATTTTGTGAGCAGTAAAAGATGGCTACTTCAAAGGCTGATATTTGGCGTTAGTGTAATTATTTTCAAGGATCAATTTTTTTTTAATTCCGTGGAGCACCTTGTATAAATAAACAACGACCAAGCGGAATAGTAAGAAAAAAAAAATATCTAATCTAAAATAGTTTGTTTCATTTTTTTATTTGTTAATGTTATTGCTCAAAATCGATTATGTGAATAAAAATATCATTGCTCGACACCCTAAAAATCTTTTTATGTCATTATTTTTGCGCAGTTGTTACCTCACGGTAGGTTAGCAATGATAAGTAATAAATACTTTTATGACACAACGCCCAGATGATCGTGATATAAAAATATTCACATCTCCCTGGTTGTTGACGTTAAGTCTATCAGAGTAGGATAATGATCTCCATAAGGTTAATCTCTAAAAATCTAACTCATAATTATATACAGCCCCTATTCCGAAAGATTATAAATTTCAAAGCTGGTTTTGGTTTAAGGATTTCGAAATAAGTAATTGTGTGCCTCAATATTATTTTATTTTTATTTTATTTTATTTTAACAATGGCTCTTTTAAGTCAATGCTCAAAGTGCGGAGAGCATGACATCTTTCGATGGGAGTTATCTTGATAATGACCAACTCACTAGTGTTGTTTGAAGGGATCTCTCTTTTATAGTATGGTTGTCAAAACTAACATTTTATCTCGTAGTATATTTATTTGTCTACTGTCAACAGCTATATCAAAATTAAAAGAAAGCTAATTTCCACAAGTTAATGTCATTGTTAGTAGTTTTGCATCGTACAAAGAATAGCACCTGAAAGCTAATTGTTCTAAAACTAGAAGAAAAAAGAAAAACAAAGAAAAGAAACATAAATAAATAAAAATAATCCTGCACGTCGCTTGTTACAAGTCAAAGTAGTTGCAAGTCAGCGAATGAATAAATGAAAGTGAGCCTCTACACTTGCTAATTGATGCCTTCTTAATAGTAAAAAAAATATTTCAAAATATTTTGATTACGTAAATTTTCTTTTTTAATAATTCAACATTGTTATAATTTAATAAAAACATCTCGTTCTCGAATTCAAAGTGAAAGAATTAAACAAGAATTTATATGATTTTTTAAAAAATAATTTGAATATTTTATAAAAATCGCTATAAAATTTGAAGCATGAATATTTTTTTCGTTTTGTATAAATCGAAAATATGAATTAGAATTAGTAATAAAACTGAAAATTTGCCAAAGACATCAGTTCAACTTAGTCACATTTTTTAAAACTTTTTGCGCGTGTATATGGGAGTGGTGTATGGGGTGAAATCAATTGATTTTATTTCTCTAGCGAATTATCTTTTAATTTAAAATATGTAAATAAATAAAACGCTGATAGGAATATCGAAACAATTAATATATGTGTTTATTATATTAATAAAGTGACAAATATTTAGAAATGTTCTGCCCACATTTTCTTAACAAGGAAATCTTTTTAATTACCTTTCAAATAAACACAAATAGTTCAATTCAAATTCAATAACTAGTTCAATTTTTATCGATTTTAAAAATCGGTTGTTAGAATTCTTTATGTTTGCGCGCATGCGTGCGCGCGTCCGTGTGTGTGTGTGTGTGTTTATATTGCACACATCAACGCGTTTAGATAGATGCACACACATAATTTGTAGGACAATAGTAGTGTTGGGTGGTGTCTTAATTCAGAACCACCTGAAACACACCTGACTAATAGTTAACGGCGGTTTAGTTGGGGGTATGGGCGAAGTTTATTGAAGTGGAAAATAGCAGCCAGTACCTGACACCCTATACCCGCCCTGCAGGACGCCATCAGTCTACCTACCTACGGACCTACATACACATGAAACAACGACCTACTAATCTGTTGACCCCAGGAGACTAGACTAGAGACTCTCTCTCTCTCTCTCTCTCTCTCTCTCTCTCTCTCTCTCTCTCTGCTGTCGGAACAGGGCGAGACAATAAAACGAGGCCGTCACACCCCTCCTGTCAGTCCACAATTACGCGTACAATACTTCATCAACACACATCCACGCACAGACACAAACATGTAACAAGAACTGAAAAAAAAACAATAATTCCCTTTAGGAGGAATATGCGTAATACAAATGCCCTGTCCTGAGGTATACTGTGTGTACGCACGCGTGCGTGTGTGTGTGTGTGTGTGTGTGTGTGTGTGTGTGTGTGTGTGTGTGTGTGTGTGTGCGCGCGCGCCCACACGCGTGCAGACAAATACGAGCACACACACAAAGAAAATGGAACACGTGAAAAACAATTATATCCTTTCTGAATACGTGGCTTACACTGGCTTTGGCACAAGATCACTTTTCCAGAGTTCTCTACGGGGATGGAACCTATTGTAAATCTTTTGCGATAACAGTGTAGATGTTAATTAACAATACACCAGCACAACTCATGCTTTACAACTATATAGTTCAAGAGCTTCAATAAGGTCGTAGATACTAGGTCATTCTGATTTTACTAGTACGAGTGTACTGACTAAGAATGTAGATGAAAATTGTGCAGATTTAATCTTCCTTTTTAGCATGCCAATGTGATAAAACCTCGACTTAGATCATTGACGAAAAGAAACGACCCCAACTCGATCGATATATGTCGTTTGACTCTCTCTCTCTCTCTCTCGTACGTAACCCCCAGTTGCACGCATACCCCCCCACCCTTATACACTTATGCACGCACACACACACAAACGATTAATCGCACATAATATCAATGAATAACAATCACTGAGTGGGTTAGACCCGTGTCCCTAGCTCTTATTTAAGGCGGGAATGAGGTAACAGTACCACTAATTGATTTAAGCCGCACTAATAAAGAATTTTGGTTTCAACAAGGGTCGTCATTACTATTTATTTACCCGATGCTATATATTCTCAAAAGTGCTTACTTCAAAACTTCATATCTAAGTGTCTGTCTGGGCGGGACTCTTTCTCTTCAACATACAAGTGTGGATCAACAAGTTCATAACTTAGCACGTAGTTATTAGTTAATTTTTTTATTTGAAATGTTCATTTTGTAACGTTCAATAATTTATGAGGTTAATGTTCACGGCTGAATTAAGTTCTCTGACAAGAAAGGCAATAATAATGAGAAGAAATTATGATTAGGAAAAGAACTTATTGATGTACTTGTGTGTATATTTCAGCTACTCTTCGAATGACAAATTTTAAGTATGCAGAAATGTGACTTGAAAGTATCCAGCCGTTATATTAACGTCCCTACCACCACCACGTGGGTCGTATGTGGCACAAGGCCGGTTTAGTGTGGGTTCTCCGAGCCCGTAGGTTCGGCCAAAAATATTCCCTTTGAACCCATATAAACGAGTTCAGGGCCTGTCTACCTCGCCGGACGAAACCTTGTCCTTCGGCAAAGCCTCGTCCAGGTTCCTCTCCGCCGAAGCGGAGAGTTTGACAGTTGAACAGTTTATATCCAGCCGTAGCTCGCGAATCGCCTATGCAGAATTAATATAATTGGTAGATATTTACTTTTCTGGCCGTTCTATATTTTTGCTTTTGAAGTTATATTCTTTTTTCGATGCCGTGGAAACATAACAAAACCGTAACAAGATTACTACTACTACTACCAAAGTCTTCTTTTTGGCAGTAATTTGAGATTTATTTATACTTATTGCTGATGTAGGAAATTAGGTTGTTCGGACGTTCTGACATTTTTATATTTTTATATTTAAAATCAGAACGCCCGAATTCAAAACAATAATAAAATAAAAATAAAGGAAACATGGTCTCATGCCTGTTAAATAAATAATTTGTATTTACAAACATATGTACATGAATTCAAAAGAGTCAAAGAGGAGAGAAAATAGTCTTTAGTTGAATTAAAGTCTTTTGGTAGTTAGTTGGTCCACAGAAGAAAAAAAAATTCGGTTTCAAAAGGATTTTGATCGTCAGCGAAGATTCTCTAACCGTCTGAACTGTTGTTAGAGATGATTCGTTCGAAGTCGCCGACATATGTTACTTCCAGCATGCGCTGTGGAGTGGGGATTATGTAGCCATCTCTTCCCTTGGGTTTGAACGTCTGGAAACAGCTACACTTCTGCTGCTGAAAGTAGAATTCTATGGGTTTTATAAGAAATCCCCCCCCCCAAATAGGGTTTTAGTTTTCTCTGATTAGTCAAATATTTCACATGGTGATATTAATTTCTAAACAATAGACACTTTGATTTAAACGGTGTGTGTTGTATTGTGGAATCTTTTGGGCATATTTTTAAATATTGTCTATTATTGGGTGGAAAGTGAAGTTTGGGCGTGTTTTAATATGGTATGTATGTGAGTATATAATTGTGTTGGAAATGAGCTTTATTTTCTATACGGGTTATTTTGAGCTGGAAAGCAATAGGCTCCGTTGGGTCTACATACCCAAAACACGCTACACACGAATGAATATCTCTCCGGCTTTCGACCCAGATATATAGAGTGAACCACGCCCCACCCTGATACATTATGATGATAATTGTTTCATGGAATCGCAAGTTCAGAATTCACTCGTAGTTTTCTATATCTTTGGGAAATATTTAGTATTTTATCTGAACAGATACTTGAATCTTAATAAAGTTGTGTTGCAATAAAAGACATTCTATAGTAACTCAGCTGCATAAGTCACACCTTTATTCTATAAATTATTATTATGTCTATATATTCTTCGAAGTTTTAACATTATTCTCATATTATCTTTTTCATCTAATTATTATGAATGTTGCCACTTTCTTGCAAAGGCTTGGCGTTGTTACACATTTTAAATTTGCATAATTTTTTACTTTCTAATTCTATGAACAATAAACTTAGAAATTAACAATGTATCATGATGATAAGTATTGTAATGTAGATGAAATAAAAGTTTACGGCAAGTTTACGGCAAATTTAATGGTCATTATATTCAGAGGAAGTCAAGTAAAAGTTTACGGCAAATTTAATGGCCATTATATTCAGAGGAAGTCAAGTAAAAGTTTACGGCAAATTTAATGGCCATTATATTCAGAGGAAGTCAAGTAAAAGTTTACGGCAAATTTAATGGCCATTATATTCAGAGGAAGTCAAGTAAAAGTTTACGGCAAATTTAATGGCCATTATATTCAGAGGAAGTCAAATACTCTATATATCACTGAAGTTACTTTTTTTTCGTAGAGTTCGTAATGCAGCTTAAAAAAATAAAAAAATAAAAAAAAAACAACCAAATATAATATATTCATATCGATCGCCTATAAACACAAAATGATAAGAAGCAGGTCTGTCAAAAGTGTTGAAATTATGTGTTGGATTATTTCATTTAGTCCCCCATTTTAAAAACAAATAAAAAAAAATCTTTCAACTGGTTAGTTATCTGTTCGTCTTCCTGAAGAAGGCTGGATGGCTTGCTTGCTGAAACGGTATTTTGAAAAGTAATCGAAATGACAACTATCTTCTGATTTAATCTATAAAGTTATTAAACCAGCTCCTTGCCAAAGCTGAAACGTCTTTTCCGAATGATGTAAGAATCTTTAGCATATGAGGAATCTTCCTATTTTATTTGATAGTAGTAGTAATAGTAGTAGTAGTAGTAGTAGTGTACAAAAATAATAAGAAATATGGCGATCAGAGAAAAGATGAAGAGTAAGACAAGGTCAAATTCGTTCTTTTGCCATCCATAAAAGTTCTTGTAGCTAGACACAGCAATTGATATGGCTAAATATGTTTTCCAAATAATGTTTCGAATCTTACAAGGTATTAATTTAATTCGGGTCGGAGCTATTTGCTTACTGTCGTAATTGACAATGTGAATAAAGTTACACTGAAAGCTCAGTAAAAAGTTAAAATGAAAGGAAAAATTGTTTGTATTTTTATAGTCACTATCTTAGTATGTTTATCAGTTCCAGTTTTGAAGATTTTCAATTCATCTTTGTTTAGACATTCAGAGCATTTTCTCGTTCATTCAGTTGTACCATTGACACATTTTCTGTGTTTTCCTCTGTTGCATCTTCAATCTGTAATTAACAGTTTCCATCAATTTCGTAATGCTTTTCTTTGTCGATTGGAATCATGTCTTCTCTAGCTTACGTTCAATAATCGATTTGTATTTCCAAAGCAGTTTGTCATTTCATTCTCGACTCTTCTTATGCTATTGTTTTAACAATATCTTTTTCATAAATCTACATTATTTTTATTTTTATTATTATTATTGTTATTATTGGATGCTCCCCTTAATCTACTTAACAGTTTTACCCCCGCCACACGCACCTCACGTACGCACACACTCAAACACACACACACACACACACACAAATAGAGAAATATAGTTTACTGCTCCCAGCAAGCAGAAATATTTCTTCTCCCGATGATGGCCATTTTTGGCCGTAACTAGTCGAGGAATCTAAATGAAATAATAATAAAAAAAACGAAAGAATATTAATCTACAGTCCAGTGTGTCTGAAGATTTTAATTTTTTAATATTTTTTATTGTTCAATATATATATATATATATATATATATATATATACTGTCCTTCTGAAGTCATTGTGCAAATTGCAGAAACGTTAATAACTTTTTTTATCAAATTTAAAACGATTAGTTTAGACGTCAAAACAAAACTTGAATTCATTTGTAGGTAGTTTAAGTATGTTTCATTAAAGATATTGGGTTTATTACAAAAACTAGTCTGAAGTTATTATGCAAATTGAACTAATATTAGTTTAAGTTCTTTGAAATCACATAAACTATTTTTTCTTTTTTTCCATAATATACTATATTGAAACATTTGTAATGGAAAAGATCTAACAAATACTGAAAAAAAGAAGAAGAAAAGGAAAGTATTGAGTGAGGGAATGTCCACATTCGCGATATTGAAAGAAGTGCACAGATCATCGAATGAATAAAGAAGGTTGTTGAAAATAAAACTAAATTGAGAACGCGAAGTAAAGGAGAAAAAAAACTTTAAGAAGTTGTCTCCTCGAGGTGAACGTAAACGAAAGGGAATTATAGCAAAGCAATCACTTTTGACCAGTGCTGAAATCTTTGAACACCTTGGAATTGGGGGTATTCAAAAAGGACAAAAGGTGTAAAATACTTCAGAAATTGGGATCTGTCAAGAAATCCCCCGAGATAAACTCCTCTCAGTAAAGCAAATATTTTAAAGCGTCAAAAATGGGCCAAGAAATACATGAAAATTGCCTTCCGAAAGTAATTTTCATTAACAAATTTCTGGTGATATACAACAGACCTGACGGATGGGCCAAAGGATTTTATCCAATGCAGATATGCCCATGGTTAAAAGAATGCAACAAAGAGGCTGTATTGTGATGATATATGCTGAAATTGACGACCAAACCATTATTATAACATTCAAAGTCGATGAAGGAATTAAACTGTACAGTGCTAACTATTACGATTTCATGGATAAGATTTAATTGAATGGTACATGTCCCAGCTTCACAGTTTCGAAGTGAAGTTTATATTTATGCATGACATGCTCCTTCCCGTGCATCTAAGCTCATCCGTGAAATTTTGAAGCATAAAAGCATTACAGCAGAGTAGATAATGGAATGGCCACCATCAAGTCCCGACCTGAATCCAATCGAAAACATATGGTCAATTGTGAAAATGAAATTATATGAAGGTGGCAAACAATATGTCAGCAAAGTAGACCTATGGGAAGCAATTAAAACCACTATATCGGAAAATTGAACCTGCTGAAGTAAAAAATCTAACAAAACGAATGGATAATCGATTACTGGCTGTTATTGAGAAGAAGGGTCACTATATTAAGATTTAATTTCTTCAAAGACATTATAGTTATTTTCCAAACGTAGCTTAGATGTGGCACAAGGCCGAAAGTATGGGTCACCCAGTGAGGATCGAACTCACTACTCAGTCGTAATTGTTCTAGCGAGACAAACTTGCTAACCATTACATCACCTGGAGGTGCCCGAATGATTTTCTAAGCATAGCTTAGATGTGGCACAAGGCCGAAATTATGGGGCACCCAAGGAGAGTCGAACTCACTATTCAGTCGTAACTGTTTTTAGCGAGACACACTTGCTAACCATTACACCACGCGGAGGTGCCCTCTTCAAGGGCATTATATAGTAGCTTAAAAGCCGCCCTATCGGGTGGCATTTAAGTTAGCTCCAACAGAGTGCTCCTGATTGGGCCTTCACAATAAGTAGGGAGTAGTAGATGCGATAGGCAAGCATAAACTACAGAAGAACTCAAAACTGATCACTGCATTTAAGTATTGCATTAATATTTAAGCTTACCTTTTAAAAGTTCAACGATAATTATTCTGTCGCCACTTAAACAATAGCAGTAATGAAAACTTGGGAATTCAAAATTTCAGGATTGCGGGTCCGGATCCTGCACGGACTGTTTTTAATTTGATCACGGAGTCGACCTGATTCCAAAATGGTATGATAAGTTGGGGTATGGCCTCTAGGAGTAAAGTTGAAAAAGTGTGACACACTGATACACTGACATTCGCATTTATTGTATAGATGTTTGTTATTTGTTTTATTATAGGTGTTGAAACCTTGTTATCGAAATAAATAGTGATTTTCTGGTTTTGCATAATAACTTCAGGCGGCAGTTTTTATAATAAATCCAATAAGTTTAATAAAACATGTTGAAACTATCTAAACATTTAACTGCAACTTTATTTTGACGTTTAAATAAATCGTTTAAAATTTTTCAACGCAAGTTCGAGTTATTGAGGTTTATGTGATTTGCGTAATAACTTCAGACGGATTGTAGAGAGAGAAAGAGAGAGAGAGCGAAAGAGAAACAGAGAGAGAGAGTGAGAATTGGAGAGCAAGAAGATGATATGAAGAATATATTGCGCCAGACTTCCAATTGTGTAAGTCCTGCCTCTTTTGAAAATCAGCATTCAAGATCCAAATTAAGACTAGGGAAACCAAATAGAAACGCTAAGCGTCAACGGACAGATAAAAAAAAATACCGTATAGTGGTTGTACTCTCGCTAGATAACCCATACATGTGTTCTTTTCTTAAACAAAACTAAGTACATACCTTAACTTTCTCACACGACACGCACACACACATACATATATATATATATATATATGTGTGTGTGTGTGTGTGTAGTGAGAGAGAGAGAGGTGGGGAGATAGGCAACATCAATGAGCTAAGTTACAAATGTCATATTTGTATTAATCATAGATAGATACTTTTGCAAACTAATGTTAAATTTGGTTTTCGACTTTTGGAAAACTGCGAGTGTTTCAAAATTAGCGTTATCTAAGACCTTGCTTAATTCCAGCTCTCTCTCTCTCTATCTATCTATCTATCTATCTATCTCTTTCTGTCCTTCCCTCTCTCCCCAGAAGCAATGGGGGGGGGAGTCTATGTTAACAGTTTCAAATGATTCATTTCGTAACAAAAAACCCTAAGCATTGATAACTGAGATATTTACACACAGTAATAATGTCATCAGAAAATAATTCGTTGATTTCATTTCGTTCTTGTCTTACATCTAAGAAGCAATGCTTGGAATAAATTATTATTTAAGAATGTTCATGTCAGAAACCATTTCAGGGCTCGAATTTATGCTAAAAGTTTTGTGTTCGTTGTTTATTGTGGTGTATTTGGGACTGTTAAAGTAAACCTGAAAAAAATAGTAAAATCGAGCATTTTATTGTCTGAGTTTAAAATATTTTCAATAAAGCATTTAGCCAGGGGACCATCAGCAAATGTACAGCTCAACATTTAGTCCAAAAGTCTTTTTAACGGAGTCGGAAGACTTAAAGGTGTAGTGGGTCTGCGATTGACGGCAACTAGCTGGGAGGCCCCATTAGTGAAACAGACCCCCAACACAAAACAGTGGAGCTGCAATACAATTAATAGTCGTGTAAACTGAAAAGAAAATGACGAATAGGTACACACGAGTTGAAAGAAAAGTTTGAAAATTTGCCGTTACAAAATTTTCTCTGTGTTTCTTCATGCGTTAAAAACCGCATATTTCTTGCTCGCATTACATGTAACAAAATGGATTCTGTACAACAAGCCACAGTTTTCCTCACGGTTGCTGGTTGAAAATGAAACGCCGAAACAAATTCCAAACCAAAACTGCATCAAAAGAATATTCTTGCCAATCTTTGGTTGATTCCATTTTTACCTCTCGAATCCTACCAAAACTATCGTAGCAGAATTACTGCCAGAAAATCGACAAAATACACCAAGAACGTTTACGTTCGACATTGGTCAAATGAAAAAGGCTAATTCTTCACCAAGACAATACCAGACCGCATTTCTTGCAAATGACACTACCGAAATTGAACGAATTCGGCTACAAAACTCTCTTTGATGCAGTTTACTCACCAGACAACTACTTTTTCAAACATCCCCAAAATGTCTGTCCGTAGGCGATTTTTAACAACCAAGCAGCAATTCAAAATGTCTTCGCTTCCAGAACTCCAGAATTATATGCCACTGGATTAAACTTTATTGTTAAGATTTTTGCGTAAAATACACAATTGTGACACAAGGCCGAATGATGGGAATGGGGTTAAGGCTGGTCGTCACTTACTATCCTATACCTAGCTAATCTGATTCACAACCCATTCATTCGTTACAATTGACACATTCGCAACAAAAATTCATCCATCGGCAATCAATCCTCCATATACCATAATACCACATACTCTCAGGGAGGGACAGACTAAAAAACGCACCCCATAACATAAAAATTTCATTTCACGATTATAAAATACTATACATAAAAATTTGTACATGATATAAAATGAGAGGCGAAGGGATGACCCCAAAAAAACAAACTAAAATATCAAAACAAACAAATTAAAGATAACTGATGCTAGTTGGACCCGTCCAGCCCTCAAAAATGAGAGGGCGCTGTATTCTGCCGTACGACAGAATCAAGGGGCTCTCTCGCTAAGGAAAAGGGAAAGAAGAAAATATATATGGACATGGTGAATAAATAAAGCTGACTCAGTCGAGATGAAAGAAGGCCAAAAAACAAACTGGGGAGTTTGGGAATCTCAACTTGTATCATAACCAAAGATGTAACCGGGAGCAGGCCGGGAACAATACTTACGTTAACTAGGTACACAAAACTTGTCTATCCTGGCCAGGGGAGGTCTCCACATGAAACCACCAGATGTGAATTAGGTAAACCTAAAAGAGAAAAATCATGGCTATCCCCGTTCACACGAACCAAGCTCAACTCAGTCATCCACCTTTCGCGACAGTTCTAATGGATCTTTTTTCGATATATAATTTTTTTCTGTGCTGAGATATGGTGTATTCGGCGGGTGGAGGGCGTAGTCAACATTTGATAATTTTGTGGCAATATGCGTTTAAAGGTTTTGATCAACATTTCTTTTAATGGTTTGTCGTAAGGAATTGTAAATGTAGGACTGCCTTACACTTAAGGAAAATAATAACAATAATATTTATAAAGAACTTATTACAGGAAAAATAAAATTTTACGCAAAGATTGTTGACAAATATGTATTTTGTTACATAATAAATAAATAAAAATAATATAAATTTTGATGCGAAATTCGATTTGTTGCTAGGAATTTTTCATTTTCTCCTTTGTTACTTTGGCTGCAATGCAAAGTTTCTTAAGCTGAACAAACTGCAGCTATTTCGTTTACGCTTTGTTACCTCTCTTTTCCATTGTTGTTTTTAGATTACTTTTTTTCTAGTCATTTTGATGGGCAATAGCGAAATTCTGAAATTTAGAATGATCTCATTCCATTTCAAAAATAAATCCTGTTAAAAGGAATATTTTTAATTTTTTATAAAATACTTGAATGTAATATAATGAATAATTTTCAGTGAAAAAAGCAATTTTCGATTTTTGTTGAAACTGCTGAACTGCTTCAAAATCGATGGTTAAGATATTAATGCCCACCTTAAAATCCAGTATTAATTATGAAAATTAAAATATGTTGGCCTTCTTCACAAGTTCTAGGACTATGGTGTCTCTGGTTGGATAATTGACATCATGAAATTGTTCACAACAAAGCTGTTAATGAAGTTCGAGTTGAATGGACACGCATCTAGATCATTTCATATTAATGCCCCCCTCCTGCTTCTAGATACTTTCATATTAATGCCCCCCTCCTGCTTCTAGATTATTTCATATTAATGCCCCCCTCCTGCTTCTAGATCATTTCATATTAATGCCCCCTCCTGCTTCTAGATTAGTTCATATTCATGGCCCCCTCCATTAATATGGAATGATCTAGAAGCAGGAGTTGGGCATTAATATGAAATGATGCTCCCAACAGCTTCTAGATCATTTCATATTAATGCCCAACTCCTGCTTCTAGATCATTCCATATTAAATGCCACCACCAGCTTCTAGATCATTTCATATTAATGCCCCCTCCCGCTTCTAGATTATTTCAAAATAATACCCCCTACAGCTTCTAGATCATTTCATATTAATGCCCCCCACATCTTCTAGATCATTCCATATTAATGCCGCCTCCAGCTTCAAGATCATTTCATATTAATGCCCATTACAGCTTCTAGATCATTCCATATTAATGACCCCTCCTGCTTGTAGATCATTTCAGATTAATGCCCCTGCAGCTTCTAGATCATTTCATATTAATGGCCCGTACAGCTTCTAGATCATTTCATATTAATGCCCCCTTCGGCTTTTAGATCATTTCATATTAAAAACCCTTACAGCTTCTAGATCATTTCATATTAATGCCCCCTTCAGATTCTTGATCATTTCATATTAATGCCCATTACAGCTTCTAGATTATTTATATTAATGTCCCCTGCTGCTTCTAGATCATTTCATATTAATGCCCATGACAGATTCATGATCATTTCATATTAATGTCCCCTCCTGCTTCTATATCATTTCATATTAATGCCCACTACAGCTTCTAGATCATTTCATATTAATGCCCCCTTCGGCTTCTAGATCATTTCATATTAATGCCCCCTCCCGTTTGTAGATAATTTCATATTAATGCCCGCTACAGCGTCTAGATCATTTCATATTAATGGCCCCTACTGCTTCTAGATCATTTCATATTGATGCCAACCTCCTGCTTCTAGATTAACTCATATTAATGGCCCCTCCGGCTTCTAGATTACTTCATATTAATGCTCCTCTCCTGCTTCTAGATTATTCCATATTAATGCCCTTCCCCACTTTTCTAGATCATTTCATATTAATCCTTGGATCTACGTTATCTTCCCGATTTCATCAATTCCCAACTCGATATTTATGCTGATCATATAACTATTTACTCCTGACTTAATAGAAATTCCGATTGGTCAAAGTAAAACTGGCAATTGCTCTCGAAAATTACCTCCAATCAATTGCTAACTAAAGTTAGACACGGCTTGTAAATTTTATCGCTCCGAAACGAAACTGCTATTCTTTAATTATCAAAGAGTATTATTTTTGCCATTCCTCAACATAATTCTGATTCTAACCTCCAAGAGAGCAATTCATTGCGCCTTCTTACTTTCATGTTTCCCACTGACATGAAGTGGAAAGGTTATATTGAATCAAATGTTAGTCTACTGCTAGGAAGGTTGTTTCACTGTGTCGTACCAGAAATGTTTTTCTCGTCAGAATCCATCATAAATCTGCCATTTGTCCCTTTATTGAATATTGGTCTGGAGCTCCGTAATATATCTAGATATTCTCGACAAAATTCATTGAAGTCTTTTTAACGTTATCGGTCCTTACCTGGCATTTCGACTTCAGTCACTTTCTCACCACTGCTCTCTGTCTTTTCTATAAATATTTTCAAGACAATTGTTCTAATGAGCTCTCTTCCGTGATACCTAGACCGCATCAATTTATTCCTACTACTAAATTGGCAACTAAGTCTCGTTGTTTTATTGTTGAAATAGCAAGATATACACGTAAGTTCTATTCTAATATTTTCTTTCCTCACACTTCTCGCCTGTGGAAGTCTCATCCGGTTTATTGCTTCCCTGCTACACACGATCTTCAAAAATCTAAATGCAATGTCATCTTCTGTCTTTCTGGATTACGTTCTTTTATTACCCTTTCTCCTCACTGATGTCTTCTAATTCTCTTCCAGGAAACCCTTGCGTCTTAGTGACATTATCGCCTTTCTTAGGGTGAAATACGGTATTAATTATAGATTCATAAAAAATTTTATGTTTAAATTTCTATCTATGAACACAACGCTCACCGTCCGAAAACTGCGACGGTGCTTATTAATGGGTTCAAAACAAAATTGGTTTTGCCCCAACATAACCTACGAATAAAATCTATAAGCATTTAGTAAACAGCGCCTAGTTCCGACCCCAAATGACACGAATTAACGAAAGATACACACACACACACACACACTCTCTCTCTCTTTTTCACTCACACACACACACATATGCATTCAGACGTAAAATAAAATTCCCACACTCTCCATGTGTTTCATTTTACTCAATAAAGGTAATATAGCCAGTTTACATTAAATGATTACATATATTAGATGCTAAAGATTTCTCAGGTCGACTAAGAAGGCATTCCCCTTCACCCCACCCAAATGATTCCAAACACTCTATGTTGCGACTTCGGAGGCTACATTTACTTCGATATGTGTTACGAACACCATTCAATCTGCCACTGTGTTATACAATAATGTGTTGATTTTGGCGTGCGTCTATACTATGTGGTCCTCCAGAACCTGGTTTACGAGTGTTGAGTTGTTGACACATTAGCACCACCGACGACCCACGTCCAACATGCACAATAGGTCTCTTGAAGGCCTACAATCCGACTCCTCGCAGACGATTTATATTGAACAAAAGAAACATGTTTGCACTTTGGTCGTATGGCACCTACTTGCCCTAGACCACTTCTCTACACAGAACCTTATCACATCATGCGTCATCGTCTAAATCTTAGACACAGACTGTGCACAAGTATGTGTATCACGACGTCACAAGATGGCTGAAAAGTGAAAGTTTTATCCGAATATCTAGTATCCGCTCAGAAGCACATAATGCATTCGGGTCAAAATCAGGGCTTATTTTTGGGTGCGTCAACTTTGAACTGGCGTTTGAACCCCTGTTTTACCCACTGAAAACTTCCACTAAAACGTAAATTCAGAAGGAAATATTTCTGCATTCTTTGATATCTTCAGTTCTTACGTTTGTACCAAAAACTCTCGTCATGAGTTATGTCGACACCCAGGTAAATGGCTTTTCGTCATTGCATGTGTCTGTGTGTGTGTGTGTGTGTGTGTGTGTGTGTGTGTGTGTATGTGTGTGTGCGCACGCGCGTGTGTGCTCAGTTTTTGAAAGAATCTGCCAAGGGGTATCTGTTATAATTCTTCGTAAATTTTGGATTGCGTTGCACAGCAAACGTGTGGGTGTGTAACGCGTCAATGTGTTACGGTGCATTTTCAGACGTAGGGTAAGAGAAGCCATAATTGTTTTGTGATGGTCGGCAATAATGCCGATTTGTTCACAATCACACAGACACACATATAAGCATGTACATACACTTGCCTGCAGAAACGTGCGCGCATTCAGACATATACGTACACGCACGCAAACGTAAACACAACACACTTAATTTTTCATATGCATCTATTTTTGTCCATACACATTTATGTGTGCGTACATACAAATATTGAAGTACTGACAGAAAAATATTCATAAAAATTCAGAGACACATAAACACACAGACATATAGCCAAAGGACTATTATGCTGATAGATACACGCTTGCCTATACAATCTGCATACACTCATATATATGTAAGAACTTTGGGAAATACATGAAAGTAAAAAACAATAAAGAAAGAAACGATAATGACACTGATGGCCCAAGAGATGAACATAACTTTATTTAAGTTTATCTTGGTGTACTAATTATTAATATCTTTTTGCTTTCATTCAGTCATTCATTATTCATTTTAACTTTATTCATTTCTGTATTTCCTTTTTCATTCGTAATTCTTTTCGATCTCTAAATTTAATTCATTTTTTACATTATTTTCAATTTCTTAGGATTTATTTTATTTTTTTTATTTGAATCTCTTTGTTCCCAAGATTTTTTTTCTTTGAGTTTTCATTTCATTTCATTGAATTATAAATAAATCTTTATTCATTTATTTATTCCTTTTTCATTCATTTTTTTTTTCTCGATATTACTTTCATTTCTTTTTTTCATTTTCTTTCTAATCTAAAAGTCTTTGATACATTTTTTCTTTTTGGTTGTCTACTTTCCGTTACCCAGCAGCACCCTTACAGCCACTATTGGAGTTTCTGCATAGGACATTAAAATGAAATACTCAGCTAAACCATCCAAAATATAAATCGGCTAACTAGAAAAGCCACAAATTAGCCATATTAGCTAGAGTATGTATTATTAGTAATTGTGACACACCCCACTGCAGATACATAACTGGCAGCCTCTCCCACTGAGTTTTAATGCGACCCGGAGCAGAAAAATTTCGAATTAACAGTAAGCCTTTCCTGCCAAGGGATTTTGAAATTCGGAATTGCTCCACCTGCTTTCGCATCGATATCTGTACCAGCATAAAATGATTGATCCCATACCACTTATTATTACTTACCTTGTATAGGAATCTGATGTGGTGTAGCGAGGTCAGGGATAGAAAAAGAAACATAAATCTTTGTCTGTCGGTCTGTCTGCTTGTCTGTCTGTTTTTTTTTTTTTTCTCTCTTTTTTTTTCTATCTATCTATCTATCTATCTATCTATCTATCTATCTATCTATCTGTCTGTCTGTCTATCTATCTATCTATCTATCTATCTGTACATAAAACTTACAGTATTTCAAGCACATAAACACAAAATAACAAAATACACAAGTTTTGCTCTTGGAGTCTTATATGCGTTCATGCACTCATCCGCAATCACTATATATATAAACCGACGTGTGTGTGTGTGTGTGTGTGTGTGTGTGTGTGTGTGTGTGTGTGTGTGTGTGTGTGTGTGTGTGTGTGTGATCGAAACTGATTTTGGTACATGGCTAGATTGGTGCATATCCAGTGGAAGACCAAACTCACTACTAACATCTTGCATGACTAGTACTCTATTTCACCTGAGTATGTGTCTTTAAATAAGTGTTGTACATTTCTTACCCACACCTGTATAAAGTGAGTTTAATTGAGGTGGAGACGTCAATACCTTCTGCACACACACGCACGTGTTTATGTGTGTGCGCGCGTATGTATGTTATTGTGTGTAAATACAGAAGAGAGTTATAACTAAGTAAATAAATTTAGATCTGTGTCAATATATTGGGTAAATGCAAGGCGGCTCTAATGTGGGGGTGAGGCACACTGCTCTCGCTTTTGTTATTTATGTAGTCGTTATGGCAGGAAGCGAATGCCGACGCCCTCCAGGGGGAAATACGTCATCGCTACTCGGTGACTACCGACGACAAATAATATTCACGTGGGGGTCTGCAGCCCAATCAGGGCAGGGACACTAGGCTGGAGTGACGTAGATAATCAGCGACTACCTTATTTGGATATCACACCCACCACCTTCTCCTAGACCATCACCATCACCTTCACCCTCACGTTTCTTGCTTTTCTCCTTTCTACATAAGTTTTTCTTTCTCTCATTCTGTTTCTTGTGTTTTTCTTTCTTTCTTTTGTTTTGTGTTAAATTCTTCTTTCTTTCAGTTTTTCTTCTTTCTCGTAAATTTCAGTTTTCTTCACTTACTACTGTTTTTTATTCATTTATTTCTCGTTCGTTCGGTCATTTTTGCCATCTCATCTTTTTTTTTTTTTTTTTTTCTACCTTCATTCATTTTCACGACTTCTTACTTTCGTTTTTCTTTCTTTTTTTTCTTCTCGTTCTTTTTATTTTCTAGGGTAGTAAATTTTAATTCGTTATTTTAAAATTTTTTTAATTATTTCTTTTCTTCTGCCCCCCCCCCCCTTCTTTCTCCTCTTAATTCCTGCTTGAACTTTGCTTTCCTCCCTTTTCTCCATCGATCTTCATTTTTTGATTCTTTCAAAATTCCGTTCCTTCTTTCTTTCTGATTACAAGCCGATCTTGTTCTTCCTATTTTTCTTCGTTTTCTTCTTTTTACCGCACCTAGCAAAGCCGCTACAACTTGCCAGGGACGCAAATTTTACCATACAGCCAATTCTTTCTCTCTGTCACTACCATAACCCTTTCCGTCACCTTCTTTTCTCTAAAAAGAAAAAAAAAATGCTCCCACCCTCACTTCCAAGCCCCCGTAACTCAGAGCTCTGGTCTCAGTATGTGTATTTTTCTAACTCTAAATTCTCCCCCTCCCCTTACAAGCCATCATATGTGTAGCTGTAGATGTATGTGTGTATATGTGGTTCCATTTTTCTTGTTCGTATATGCGTGTACGTGTGTTTTTTCTTTTCCCAGCCCCCTCCCTCTGTATGTCAGTGTGTATGTGTGTGCCTCTCCCTCGCTGTCTCTTTTCTCTGTCTTGCCCGCACCCAGCGCGCACCGACTACTGCTAGGGACAGGATTTGCCACCACCGTCATCGAAGCTTTTCTCTTCTCCCCACACGAACGGACCAGCCGACGTTTTCTGTTCGCCACACTCACAGTCATAAGGACGGTACCTCTGTACCTGAACACGGTGAGTAATGCCAATCTTTTAATTTGTTAAAAAAGAAAAGAAAAACAATACCCTTAATACACCCGGCTTACCTGTGATTAAAAAAGACTCTTTTTACAGAAAAACAGCTACCGCTCTCATATAAAATGAAAACATCTTTTACTTTTTTTAGAGAATTAAACCGGAGGGTCAGGCACCTCCTGTGATTTTAACTTAGTGTCCACGAATTTAATTGTGTGATCTTTACACTTTCTTTCTCTTTCGCTCTTGCTTTCAGTTTTCAAGTGTAAAATATGCGTTTATTCGTTTATGCTTGTTTTTCTTTTTCAACAACACCTTTTTGTTGACGTTTCGATCACGCTTAATTCTGACTTCGTCAAAACTAGCTCGTTTATGTCTCTTGTAGCCCACAAATAACAACACAGTCTTCTTTACTCTCTATCAATGTTGCTTTATCATTATTTGAATCGTGGTAGCCGTGTTGTCTGTTGCTCGGTATATCATCGCATTTCGCTTTTTCCAGTTTTCTTCATAAGCCTTTCATTCATTCATTTTCTTGCGTCTTCATGTGTTTTCGTTTTTTTCTCTTTTGTACCAAATTTTCTTCTTCGTCTTCTCCGATGTCTTTTGCGATCCGTTTTAGTTCTTCTTACCGAGGAAGTGAACACTGAAAGAAAAAATTAACGTGATTACTTGCGGCCTTTCTGCTTGGCTATCGAAACTACGTCGTCTGTGACGAAAACCTACGCGCGTCTGGTTTTAAATTATTAATGTTGTATATTTCTCTTTTGATCATAATTGCGTAGATTTGTGACTACTAGATCGAAAAATTTATGTCTCTTGAATAAAATACTTCATCTGTCGATCATCACCAGAGAGAGAAAGAGAGAGAAAGGGAGAGAGAGAGAGAGAGAGAAGCATTCGCCCTTCCGACAATGAGAAGATGTTGTAAACGAAGTAGCGATAATACAGGCTTACTTAAAGTATGTATTAATTTTGCCTGATGTTGCTGTTGTGATAATGATATGGTGTATGTGTGTACGTGTGTGTGTGCGCGCGCGCTCGCGCATGTGCGCGTGCGACCGCTACACACTGCAATACAGCTTCGCCCAGTTCTTAGGCCAACACCCACCTACCTGTCGAGAAAGATTTTACTACTAAAATATATACATATTTTTTATCTCTCTCACTGTCTTTATCAGACCATCTTTCAAACCAACCGAATAACTGGCTGAAATTTAAACGATTTCTTTTTTAACTCGCTCTCTAAGCCTGTGAACTCCAAATGAATGAGATTGTCGGTCTTTGATGTACTGCTAAACACACTCGAGGTGATTTTATGTAGATTGTATATTGTGTTATTATTGACGACTGACTGTACGTGTACTTTCATTAACAAATGCCAGGCAATACTTGCTACGCAGTCAATGTATTTCATTTTAAAATT
The DNA here is from genome assembly GCA_903632075.3 of Acanthosepion pharaonis. Taxonomy (NCBI): domain Eukaryota; kingdom Metazoa; phylum Mollusca; class Cephalopoda; order Sepiida; family Sepiidae; genus Acanthosepion; species Acanthosepion pharaonis. Next base: position 1,720,792 of record CAHIKZ030000491.1, read on the forward strand.
TAACGATTGGCACCAAAACAAATACAAAACACATAAACAAATAATAATAATAATAATAATAATAATCATAATAATAATAATAATTATTATTATTATTATTATTATTATTATTATTATTATTGTTGTTGTTGTTGTTGTTGTTGCTGCTGCTGCTATTATTATTAATCAATCTTTGGTGATTAACTAACATGAAAAACATGAAAAAGGAATATAAATAATGCCTTCGTATATGCGCGTTACTGTCGCGGGTGGGTGGCTACTGTAACACCAATAATTCTCACGGGCACAAGAAATTAGTGAAGTGAAGAATTAACAAAGTAAATATGAAATTATTTCTGCACACCTGCGTGCTAACGCAATTCAATTTTTGTATGAGTGTGTGCTGAAAGAAAAGTTATCGGGTTGAATATTTCCTAAATCTGGCCAAATATTAGGAATTAATTTTGGTAGGGCCAAGAACTTTTTAGTGTCCCCTCCTACAATAGCATCAACAGCTATAAACAAACTCACGCTTATCGGCTTATTTACATTTTCATTTTACATTTAACGACTTCTTCAAATCACTCGACTGGCGCGCACGCGCATTGCATGCCCCGAACCCACCTCATCGGACACTCCATTTAGAAAGCAAGTTACAGTACTTACGGAATTTCATTTGGTAGTTCCAACATAATCCCTAATGACGGGAGGATGATTTTCCTTGTCAGTTATCTGTGTGTGTGTGTGTGTGTGTGTGTGTGTGTGTGTGTGTGTGTGTGTGTGTGTGTGTGTGTGTTTACGAAAAAAAAATCCGACCTTAAGCCAGGGAAAGATAGTACGTAGTTATTGAACGCGAAAAAACAAAAACAAAAAAAAACAAAAAAAAACGTGATACTTTGTATAGTACCAATGCATTCAATTAGAATGATTTTATTTTCATTTTAGGTCTGTATCACAAATATTTATCAAGCTCTGACTCCTTGTCGTCATTCCCTCTTTTAAGAAGACTCAGTTGTAGCAACTAAATGTGCGGTTGGGTGTTGATTTTTAAAGGTTGAAACTTACGGACTGGCTGAAATTACCAAGAAATGTTTCAAAGGTTTATAAACCCATGTTTCAGTGCAATCAATAGTCTTTCTTTGAATTGTAATTACGAAAACCTTTTATTTTATCGCTAGAGAAATTTTAAAAAAATGTAACTATTTTATCTTCTGCAATCTAAACGGTTGATTTCAGAATTGAATGTGGAAATTATAAAAGAAAAAAAAAGAAAAGAAAAGAAAGAAAAAGGTATAGACTGCAACTAGTCCACATTATAGATACCCATCTATAGGCACGACTATTTTTGTCAAATGGTAGTAAAAAAGGGGTTTTCGTTTAGTAGTAAGAATAACTTTTCTTTTCAGTTGTAACTTTTTACTTTAGAATTTTGATTTTTATAACAGGACATGATAAATGTTTTTACTTACCTGTAAAAACATTCCTTTTTTGCATCTTTGTACATGCATTGGATGACGAAGAACAGGATGAAGTTGTAGTGTAAGTTTAAGAAGGAATCGAAGAGGAATGGGGCTCTCTAGTAATTCATAGACTGCTTTGCCAACAGGAAAGGGTCACCAGTAACAGAAAACCATAAAAATGGGAAAATCAAAGAAAGAAAGAGTTGAGAAATCGAACGAACCAAACCAATTTCGAATAATCAACTGAACCTACGGCATCCACTTGAACCTTCTTGACTCCCCGCAATTACAATGTCGACAGCAACAACAGCAGCTACAATAAATAATAATAATAATAATAATAATAATAATAATAATAATAATAATAATAATGATGATGCGCTATACACACCGGTTATGTTTGCTGGTGTGACCCAAAATATTTTTTTGTACCCTTTCTTTTGGGATTGTACTTAGAAATGTTAAAAATAAAAAGAAACAACTTTTTATCATTTTTTTTTTTTTTTACTTGTCCAGATTACAAATCACCGCTTTTCATTCATTAGTTTTAGTTTGGGCGATAAGGTTTCGTTTTAAATTCCTGAAAAGTGAAAATGCATGAGTGTGTCAGAAGGTTATAAGTACAAGACTGATCGCATGGTATGGGGTATTTCTTTCTCTTGATTATCGACTGTTTCTCTTTCCCACTTCAAGTATTTTGACCTCAATTTTTTTTTTTTTTATCTATTTTCAATTTTCTATTGGTCAACACATATTTTAATGTTGATATTGGAAGCGTTATTTATTGAACTTTGTAAACGAACGTTCGAATGAGTTGAAAACTCAGTGTAGAACAGAATTGAACTCATAAATTTGGCCTTGAGGCAGGCTTATGAAACAGCCAAGGAGTAGGATTGATTAAAAAACATACTGGCTTACAAAACGAGATTGCTGAAGACGGGAAGATTATTGACCGTGTCATGGATTTTACAAGAACACGAGTACGACAAACAAATGCCATTTTTTTTAATTCTAAAACTCAACACCGAAAGACTTGATACACCATTACCAAGGAAAAGATTTTTTTAAAAGTTAACAATGCTTGTCTGTTGATCTGAGTCTATCGGCTAATTATGCTTTGTAATTTGCCACAAAATATTTCTCTTTCATTTTGTCATAAAAGTAATTTAAAAGTTTTATTCGGCGCCGAAACAACTATGGTCACAATAGAGGATTCCCTTGACCTTCTGTTGTTATTTGTTTATTTTACGATGTATAGCTTGTGTTAAAGTCCTTGTATTTATTTTTCGAAATTGTGTTGGGCGCCAGTATTTATTGCCTGACATCATCTGTTTTACTACGAATTCGTACACTGTCAGACGTATATACAAAAATGTGCCCGCGTAAGCATTGCAGGTCTCGCAGGTACAAAACTGGCTACAAGATGCCCTTGCAGTGTGGATTTGTGTGTAGGCGTGGCACAGAGAGGAGTAAAATTATAGCTTGAAATTATTTTCCTTCTTTCAGTGTGTGTATGATCATGATACTAAAAAAGCTGGTACATATGACTGTGACACAGACAATTTTTATCTTCATTTATTTTTTACTATTCATACAATTTCCCCTTGTATGTATGAAAAGCACACACACACGCACGCAAGCACACATACGCACACACACAGATAAAGAAAGAGAAAGAGAGAGAGAGAGAGGGAGGGAAGCAGGCAGATTAAATAAACATTACAAGTTGAAAGAAAGTAATGATAAAAAAATGAAAAGTTTTTGTTTTACACTATCAAAGCCTAACGAAGAAGACTGTTAACAAAAACATCAATCAAATGATGAACACTAGGAATGTCTAAGTTTCAAAAAAATAAAAAGGCAAATTTATATATACTTTGTGTGTATGTATGACTGAGTCATGCCATTGGCGTTTACGCAAAAATGTACACCATTTTTGCGTAAGAGCGTGTGTATTTTGATTTAAACTAAACCAGAAACGCCCATCAAGAATTGAACTCAGTGGCTTGCGAGGTCATTGAGTTGTTCACGACACTATCACAAATCAGTCACCCCGTTTTTTGACTGTGGACCAGAATATGATCCAATTAGCTATGGAAGCATGCTTTTATGTAAAATTTAAAGTAATTTTGCTTGATGTTCATATGTTGTGTGTTCAGAACTAGGACTAAAATTAATTATATATTTATCGTTATTTTTAGTCATTACAAGTTTACTAGCAATATTTTAAACTTTTGATATTCATTCAAATAGTACTCACAGATGTAATGTAGTACACACTACACGTGTAACTGGAAAACTTAGGGAATACCAAACATTATGCTTCATTTTGAACCAATGCAAAACTTTGTAGATATTTCGTTATCAAAAGTTTTAACAGAAGTTTTCATTTTTTTCTTTCTTTTTTTTTGCGTGCGTGTATGTGTGTAGGGTGTATATTCACAGAAAGTATGCGTATATGGTGTTTATACACACAAGTGCATGCATTTATGTAAACAGCAACGCTTTTAATTTTTTGGTTAGTTTGTTTTTTTGTACATTTATTATTATTAAATAGCAAAATTTGTTTCTCTCTGTTCCAGTGTAAGAATTTCGATTTTTTTGTGTGTATACAAGATTTTCCAAAAACGCCTTGCTCGAGTTAATGGTAACCAGAAAAAAAAGTAAATAAATAAAATCGAGAATTAAATGGTAACTTTTCGTCAAAGCATTTTTTCTTTAATATTTTGTTTGAATTTACTGGAACTCAAACCGGTGGCCAATTTCCAAGATCGCCGCTCAGGACTCATGTACACGCTCCAATTTACCATTTATTGCATATGTGTATATATCCCACACCCCATTGTGTTTTTTTTTTTTTTTTTTTTTTATTTTGCCTCACTCCATTTTTATCGCATGATTGATACTTGTACTCCAAGTTTTAAGGCCAATAACTTTTTACAGATGACGATGGGACAAAAAAAGAAGAGTGAGAGTTACATTGCTTGAAGTCAAGAAATTTCTTTTTTATCCTTGATATATTTCAAATTCAAACTTACCGGGAGAGAAACTACTTCGGGCATCTCAGCTGTTCAACTTCATGCTATAACAATGAACTGTGTCCGTAGGCGGTAATTAAAAAAATAAAGGTCTTTGCTACATTGAGTGTTTGTTACATATGTATTCACTATTCAGTGTTGGTAATGCAGTTTGTGTCTGTGTGTGCATGTGAGTGTATGCTCGTGTGAGTGTGTGCGGGCGTGTGTGTGTGCATGCATGATAAAGATTAAAAGAGAGATCGAGTTAATAAAACATGTTTCTGTAATGTGTTGACACACACTTCTATTTTATGATGTATATTCCCTTTTTAAAACTGAGCTCATCCTCGCGGTCGCTAAACATTATTCGTTAAACTTGGGTCAGCAAACTATAACATAAATTACCTCATTATTAGGCAAGATTTCTTTTTGCGACAGTTTATTTTCATGACCATCTCTTGCTTTACATAAATCGATATCCATTCCATAGAATCGATCACTCAGCTCAAAACCGAACCAATGGAAATTCATCCAGTTTGCCGGCCATCTATTTTTGTAAGGAGTGTTAGTACATCTTTGGTAATCTTAAATATTTCCAGCCACTCAAATGGTCTTTCAATAAATACAATATAAATCCTTAGTATAGACTACAGTCAAACAGTGAGCCTAATTTCTGTAAACATTACACACTTCATGAGCTATATATATATATATATATATATATATATATATATATATATCCGACTCTCCCTCTCCTGTATATATATATATATATATATATATATATATATGTGTGTGTGTGTGTGTGTGTGAGAGAGAGGAGAGAGAGTGAAAATGAAAGAGAAAAATCTACATTAATGTGTGTTTTAAATTAAAGTGTCTGGAAGCATATCACAAGTTGTACTTGTTCTTATCGCCATTTATTCATTCACATCGGCATTGCCATCAATATTGTCCTTGTTTTCTTTATTCCGGTTCTTTTTTATCACACACAAACTCAATTTCCATATACTTCAATTATAGACATCACTATCAGCTACATGAAAAAGTAATAGTAAATTTTTTTTTTTTCATTGGATATATAAACTGGAATGTCGGTATATGTGTTGTTGCTCCATTCTCGCTTGCAAATATCTTCAAACCATTTCAAAATAACAAAATTTTCATTGCCATTTGTTTAGAATATTTTCTACTTGGTTTAAATTATATTTAGTGTCATTGCTTGAGAAATTTGGGGACTCTATTTGGCGTCCCAAAAAAACGATAATGACTGCAGTCACTGACATCTTGGGAGTTTTTGGTAAAATATTACTCATCTCTTTATTATAATTTTCAGCACCTTCGTGATATCATAATGATTTGGATACTATTTTCTATTATTATTGTTTATTTCTAATGGTCTCGATCGATATTAAAGCGATCATAAGGTATATTTTAGTTGGATATCCTTATTCGATATAAGTAGCACCTGAAACTGGTATACAATAATTGGCATTCTACCTAGATTTGAAAACATAACTTGTACATCATGAAAAACAATCAGGCTATAAGCACCAGAACGGAAGCATTATTATTATTATTATTATTATTTATTTATTTATTTATTTATTTATTTATTTATACTTGCAGTTTCATTGTTTCCTTATTTACAAGATCAGGCAATAAAATAAAAGAACTACATAAGTAGAACCTACAAGAATTGAGTTATTCATATAAAAATCTATTGGTTTATCAGTCAATTTCTCATTTCTGTTTATCCTCCTCTCTTTCTCACACACATACACATGCGCGCGCGCACACACACACAGACACACACGTGCTTGTTTGTGTTTATTTCTATCCATTTATATTTACATATCGATCTTTATACACATTCTTGGCGATCAAGATTTCAGCATAGCCTCTTCATATATATATCTCCTCTACATATGTGCAAGTGTGTGTGTGTGAAAGAGGGTATATAAAAAGGCGAAATCTACGTCTATATTTTTGCCTACTGGCATATTTGCAGAAGTAATCTTCGCATTTCCCTTGCGTTGTAAAAGAAAGAAAGAAGCGAAAGAAAGGAACAATTATGCAAAGAGTCTACGCAGGTGTTCGCGTACAGATGAGATAAGCAAACCTTTAAGGATGCTGGGTATAAATTCTGATGCTAGAGCGAGATACACACACGCAAGCTTTATGCGAACCCACTAAAACACACAAGTAGTTAATGTTCATGTGCAAGGTCTTTTAGTAAAACTATCTGCTTCTTACTCGTCTATTTGTTTTGTTTGTCTATATCAGTGCTATGGCTCGTGGTAGATGCTAAGCAGCTAATCATTTCAGTTTTTGTTCTGTATTTATGCTTTATTTTTATTTATTGGTTGTTCAACTTTTTTGTATGAAAATGGAAATCAACTATTTTCTTTTTGAGGTGGATGTGAAAAATTACATCGAAATATTCATCATGTAATTCAATCTAATAATTTCAAGCATCCATTTTTTAGTTTTATTGTTTTATATAGGCATTTACTTCTTAACAAAAATGACCTCGAAGTGTGTTTATTTGGGCAAGTTATTTTTTTATTTCATATCGGAAAATGTAGCTAATTGCTAAAATTTTTGAATTTATGAAATCTTCATCCTTCTTGGATAGTGTTTCATCTAAAAAGGAAAACGTGTTAATTTTACACGTGGTTGTTCACGGAACACTACCATCATATGAAGGTTCAAAGTTATTCAGATGGAACTAGAATGGATTTATATTTATATTGCTGATTAACGAATCTATTTGACTTCTTCCTTTCTTAATTACATTCATTTTTACCACTGCATATTTATGTTTAAAATGTTTGTGTGGGAATAAAATTATACAATACTAGTTATTGATGCCATTGAAACCAGTACACAAAGAAAGATACAATAATAAGCAAAGAAAACATATCAGTGTTATTAGACAAAATATGAATTAACGTCTCTGTTTCTAGAAATGTATGTGTATGTATATTATATATATCTAAAATAAAATCTACTAATTCTTTTACATATATATATATATATATATATATATATATATATATATATATATATATATATATATATATATATATATATATATGTGTGTGTGTGTGTGTAATTTTACCTGCACTATGTATTCATAAAAAATACACACGTGTCTATAGATATATCATGTGTGCGTGATCACAAATTACCACGAGTAAACATATAAGTATACAAACGAATATATACTTTGTAGGTTTGACTACAACGTGAGAAAAATGATATCAACGTATACAGGGCCGGGTTATTCTATAAGCTAGTATAGGCTGCAGCCTAAGAGGCTCTCAAGCTTGATTATAATGCTGGTTATAATTTTTATTTTTTTTTTTTACTACGGTTGTATTGAAATGTGCGCTAATTTGGTTAGTTTGGTTAATTTCAGTAAATAGTGAAATAGCGGTATTTCTTAAAGAATATGTTTTTATTGACAAAATGTTAGTTTAAGAAGAGTTTGCAATAAGTTTACACTACGGACTGTTTACTTCAAGCTTTGTAAATGCCGCTAAAATATATCACAAGTAAAAAATATTTTAGATTGGTGCGGGTGTGGCTTCGTCTTTGGGGCAGGGATAATTTCATTAACCTAGGGGCCCCAACAGGTCATAATCCGGCTCTGAACGTATACAAGTCTCTTGTTCATTAAGAAATAAATTCAAGACACACTCACAAAAAAAGGTTTCTCTGAAAAAGCAAACAAGTGCTGTGAATTGCTTTTTCGATGTTTCCTCTATTATTTCTTGAACATTAGCTTTCCTCTCCCAGTATATTGATGTTCTGACGACGGTGCTATTAAACTTCGAAATATTCGCAAAATCAACTAAAATTGATTGATTGCTATTTTTTCTGGAGTGACCTTCATCCATTATGAATTAAATGGTTGTGTGCGCGTGCGTAGAACAGAGTTGGTCATCATGTGAGTGCATACGCTTCAAGTGTTTGGTGTGAAGAAAGAGAAAGAAAAACATATCCATTTTTGAACGTCCATAGTGAAAAAAGTAATTATTTTGAACGTGGATAGTTGTGTTGGTAAGGGTCAAGGAGTGAGGCAATATAAATAAGGACAAAAGGAGAAAGAAAGAGAGAGAAAGGGGGGGGAGAGAGAGACTGACTACGTTCCTAGTAGAGAGCATCATTGTTTGAAAAATCATGCTTAGAAGTCGTGTACTCATGATTGAAAATAGGTTTGTAGTCACTTGGTTGGGCTGGTCTACCTACCTAATTACCCACCACACTGATGTCGGGCCTTGAGCTGTCGCCTTTTGACTCCTCCAGGCAGTAAAATCATACAGAGTCTACAGACACATACACACGCATGCACACACATGATGTCTTATTGCGTATTGAAGCGAATAACCTCTTATTTATTTTATTATTATTATTATTATTATTATTATTATTATTATTATTATTCTCTCACTGTATTCGTATCTGTAGCAACTGGCGGCTTACACTTGGGATTAACTGACAGCAAGTCTTCTGAAGCCGACAGCACTCGTAGAATTCCAGCTCTTTTCAGTAATAATACTGTTGTCTGGATGATTCCGACGCTTTCCCTGATTTCCATTTCTTCCAGCCATTTTCCAAGGTTTTTCGGGACTCTACCCAGTACTCAAATAACGAATGGTGCGAGTGTCACCTTTTACTGTTTCATAAATCATAACTTTCTCAGCTTCTAGTCAAGATGTTTTTTTTTTTACATCAGGTACCTGGTGGGTATTGTAGGAGAATGAGTGACACTAAATCTCCACAAATATCCGTTGGCAGTGGGAAATATATATTTGTCGATGCGAGATTTTTTTTTTAAATCTATATATTATATGAATTTATTACTAATTTAAAATAATTTTAATTTTAAAAACTAAGGAAAAAAGCGGAACACATTTTTATTATTGCACAAACGATTTTTCTATGACGCAACAAAGTTTTCGGACAAAAAGGGAAAATATTAAAGACATTACCAACTCCTTTTTGTGTTGCATTTTGTTGTAATATTTTTATTTGAATTATCCTTAGTTTTTTTTTTTTATGTTTTATTCAACACATGGAAAACTAAGAAAAATTCAATTGAATATTATTCGTATTAAATATCATTTTTAAATGTTTGAAGAACTATGGATTGTCTTGTTGTATTTGGCAATTAGTATTTATTCTACAATTTCAATATTTCGCCACAAGTCCCGTAATCCAATGGGATCGTAGGGACAACACACACTGCAGTCCCAGTAGCAGTGGTGTGTCTACAACAATATAACCTGACGGAGATCATCCCTCTTCAGTCTTGTTTTGAATTCAGACTTTTCTTTCTGCTAGACTTCACTTCTGTCACCTAATTTAACCAAGAGCTGGAAGAATACCTTTTCTAAAGGCATTAACGCGAAATGAACAAAAACAGAATCGACCAGAAATTGAACGCGGCGCACTGAATACCCTCTTTGCGCTGATTGCCCTTATTTCGCATCTCTGTAAAATACTGGAAGGAATTTTTATATTATTTGGACTATAAATTATGAATTAACTGCGCAGACTATCGGTGTCCTGGGTAAATGTTTTCGATAAACGAAACTATTAAAAGTTTTCTTTAATTAAATTAAATAATATAAGAAAATATTTTCATATGTAAACATTATTGTTGATTATACGAATTGTTATACTGGGTTGAAAGAAAGACTGAGATTGATAAAAAATAAATTGCTTTTGTTTTTTCATAAATCCATGAATATGACATTATTGTCGAAGAAGCAGTCAGAATTTGTAGTTAGTTTTTTTTTAACAGTGGAGATATGAAGTTAAAAATTTCAGATCTAACCAGCATCTGAATTGGTGCATAGATCGTGTCAGTCACAAAAGCTCTGCCGATGTACCTATAGAGCACACACACTGTTTCTTTAAATCGAGTGACAGACAACTGCGCCTCAGGTTTGGAAAGTCTGGTGAACGTTTGCAGTCAGCGGTAGGGTAGAGAGTGAGAGATATTGCTCCCCATACACCGCATCCCCCCCGTTGTTCTTACCCAAGCTTCACAGTGGTTCTACATTTAGTCCACCTAATGATAGTAGTAAAATGTCCACACCCTGTCCGAGCCTTATACGGGCGATTGTTTGTTCGAATTTGAAAATGCTGACCGCAATCTGCCCACACCCAAGTAATTTCAGATTATTATGTGTGTGTGAGAGAGAACGCACGTGTATTTCCTCTCTGTGTGTGTGTGTGTGTGTGTGTGTGTGTGTGTGTGTGTGTGTGTGTGTGTGTGTGTGTGTGTGTGTTTGTTTGTTTGTTTGTGTGTGTGTGCGCGGGTGTGTTTACAAGGTTAATCATTAGTCCTGTCATCAAAAGTGTTTTGAGCGAGGGTTGGGTGACCAGTCCTTTTGTCGGAGAGGGACAAAAACTAGCACACTAACACTAAAATTTGCTCAAATAATTTTCAAATCAAAATGGATCAAATGATTTTCTGGCGGAGGTGGGGGCAGGCCCCTCGGCTCTACTGACAACTGGTCTGTTAATTTCAAATATTGTTTTCTATTCTCGGTATAAATAGATGCATCAAAACATAAATATTGCTTACAGTTTAGTAAACAATACAGGAAGAAATTATTTGCGTAAGTGTTCTGCTTATTCTTTGTGTTAAGTTAATAATAAAAGTACTTGTATACGTCTGTATGTGTTAGTGTGTGTGTGTGTTAATGTGTGTGTGTGTGCGTGTTAACACTAGTTTCATTCTTTTCTGTAATTTTGTGTTTGGCGTGATATTTGAATTCTGACATCTGAATGTATTGTACAATAGTGAGTTTCTATTTACATACACATGCATTGTCATTTCTGTGTATATTTTTAACTAAACTCTTGAGAAACTCAATACATATGTTCGTACATGATTCGATTGTGCAACAGTTGATTTAAATGTCGGATATACGTACTTGACATGCATTTATGCCATGGACATCTTTCGCTTTCTGTCTTTTGATATATTTAGACAGAGAGAGAGAGAGGAAGACATTTTATACATTTTCATATACACAAAAATATAAGCATAATTTTTAGTTTAAAAATGAAGAAAGGCGCTTAAAGAAGACACATATTCAATAACATTTAGTTTTAAACAAATAAAGATGATCAAATCTAATGTATAAAAACAAGATTGGATATTGTTACTAATCATGTTTTACATCCTACTGGAATTTACTCGAAAACCTGATTATACACAACTGCATATAACCCCGTTGATATGTACTATTTAGTGGATATTTTCTTTCTAACGAGAATGTTATTATTATTATTACTATTATTATTATTTTCTTTGATTTCTGGCGTTCACACATTTCTTTCTGGGTCCCGCCCAGGGACCTAAAGTTAGAAATGGCGTCATGACACTTTCCACTGACAAAAAAAAAGAAAAAAAAAATTACATAGATAAAGCCCTTCGTAAAGTGTGGGCTGTACTTGTCAGAACAATTTTTTGTATCTCCTTGAGGCATGGACTTCCAGGAATCCCTTCAATTAGCCTACTGCAATCTTTTCCAACCAGTCCTAGGGCTCCAACTACAACAGGGATTGTTGATGTTCCCATATGCCACATTTTCGAGATTTCTATTTCAAGGTCCTTCTTCTTCTTCTTCTTCTTCATTCTTATTATTATTTTCTTTGCTTTGGGTAGATTGTTTTGTAATTTGTTTACTTTTATGACTATTTTGATTTGCTACATAGATTCACTCCTCTTCATTGTCACTGTAAATATTTCTTTCAGAAAGGATACAAGAATACTCTCTCAATATCTTATCTTTGGCTATTTATTTAATTTAGTTTAATACAGCAAAAAGGAAAGAGCCAAAGAGAAACAAACTCACTACAGCAGCAATGATCTGTGAAACTAGTTTATTAACTCCTGTTCCACAGCGAGGCATGTCACTTTTTCTCTGCCTAATTAAACAAATAATCTATGTTTTGGTTCACTGGGACATTACTCACATTGTTTTCCGGAACATAAAAATACAAATGTTCTTCAGGAGATTTTGTGAATTTAACATCCACCTTTAGTTTATAAATGTTGACATTTCTGTTGGAATATTTCGCTTGATAATTTTTCCAACGACATGTCATCAATTGATCTAAGATGTAATATAGACGATACGAACAATGTCATTTACTGCATGTGAGGTTTCCTTCAGAATAGTTAAACAATAACTTTGAGTGCAACGATATCATGAAAAATGGTTGAAGGTCCCCGGCGAAAGGTTTACAGCCATAAAATTCATAAGCATTTCACAAAATAAGAATAAATGATTCCAATATTTGGCAAAGGCAGGAAGACATGTCTTGGGGTTATGTTCAGCTGGGAAAAGATCATGCAGTGTGAGATGGTGTGCTTTGGTGGGCAATTGTTTTCTGAACTCAGCGTCAGTTCACGTTTTGCTTCTTTTTTGCCTTAGAAATTGAAACTTTTAGGCTTGTTGGATTTATATCAAAAGAGACTTGCACAGCGTGCCCTCATTCCTACGTTCCTACCTAGAAATGCCAGAGAAAATACATTGAATAATATGTCTGATAGTCAAGACGAGTTTCTTTGGGAACTGCTTTCTGGTCTTTCCTGGTAGAACTTGCGCAACAGTTGTATTTCAAGCCATTATCAGAATCCGAACTAAACTTGTTTATTCCATTTTCTGAGTGACCGCCAACAGCACCAATCTGCACTTCTTGCTGATTGACAGAGTATTAATTTTTGATGTTCATTTTCATCTCTTGGTGTGTTTTATTCAGACAATGCATCCATATTTAATTTTTTGCCCATCAAACATAAAGGATGAAAATTCCTTCCAGAAACATATATACATAATTAATATTTCATTAACAAACGAGATAGTGAAAAAAAAACTTTTTCAAATACTTCGATGTTTAATTCATCTAATTCTTGTGAGTTTATTATAAATTACGATTAACTTCAAATATGATTATCGGAGTTACTTTCCTCACATTTACTTTTGTACAAACAGAAAAATTACATTCTGGTTGATAGATAATGAAACATTACATCTAGGGATAAATAAGTTGAAATATCTTTTATACCTTGTATTTTTAAAAATCTGTCAGCCCAGAAAAGTTAGTAATTTACTATCAAAATAACCAGAATGGCCTGTATACACGCTCATATGAAAACGCTTATATTGTTTAAACATTAAAGTGATATTGAAATTTGCTTGAAGTCATGTAAAAAACTGAAAAGTTTGAATTATTTGATTATTCGTCCGTGTCATGTAAATTTGCACAATGGAAAAAAAACTTTTAAGGTCTTTTGTCATGTTGTTTCAAATTTTTCTGTTTTTTTTTATTATTCCATTTCATTTAAGACTGCAAAAATAAACTGCAACAATATTTATAGCCTTAATTTACCCGACTCAGTGTAAATATTCGTAAGATTTCCTACAATGACATTGACATTCTCTAACGATCGACTTAATTGTTTACCTTAAAACATGGTACATGCATTAAAATTCCGAAGTCCAAAAAATTCTAAATTCTAAAAAGTGTCTGATTCCAAGGGTTTGGGATAAGAAACCGTGTACTTATATGTTCAAACTATTTAATATGTTCTAAGCGTTTCAGAACAAGATAAATCTGTCCAGTTTTCTTGCATGCAGTTTGGGACATATTTTTCCAACAACGCTCTATCAATATGAATGTATGGGGTAGTATTAGGTGCCAGTCAATGACGATTTGTATTATTATTATAGAGATTTCAGTGACACACGGTCAGAATAAATTGGACATGTCAAAAATGATGCTTTAAAACTAGCGGAAAAACAAGACGGAAAGCTTTATTTGTCAAGTGTAAAACAAAAAATAAAAAGCACTTCTAATGCAATGTTCTCACGTGTATTGAGTTAATGAGAGACATGTTAAGTGTGACTACAGATGTCATTAATAAATAATTGAAAGTGGAACACATGAAACGAATGTAGATATTTTGAGGCTTGGTTTGAAAAAATAAATGTGTGACATATACTTCGTATCTGTTTTATGTTGTAGTACATTTCTTAAAAATACTTACGTGTTGTCGCTATGACTAAGACAGAATATGACTACGTTACATTCAGGTTAATGAAGATTAAATAAAAATTCTTACCATATTTCTTCTTTTTTTTCATAGTCGTGATATATATTTGCTTATCTCAGCATTTAGTTAAAATAATAATAATTACTAGTAAGTTATACCAGTTTTTATTAATATTATAGTGTTCATTATATGTGCCAGCGCGCACATCAACCGACACAGGTAGATTGTTAAAATCGGCAAACCTTTGTTGATCATCGATAAGTATTGCGAACCGTTTTATTTATTGATAACAACAACAACATATATATATATATATATATATATATATATATATATATATATATATATATATATGTGTGTGTGTGTGTGTGTGTGTGTGTGTGTGTGTGTGTGTGTGTGTGTAAGCAAATATATGGATATAGATCCGACAGTATGAAGAAAATATACTGAAAAAACAAACAAAATCCCTAATATGCGATTATATTGTTTTTAATGTTTAATGTCAACGTCGGACGTTTCGGTCTAATAGAGACCATCTTCAGGGCATATTCATAAAACATAATTAAATAGACCATATACAATTCAACATGAAAAAGACGATGGACATAAAAGCAATACCAATTCAAACAGATAACTGAAATCTTTTATAAGATCAGCGTTCCGTTTAAATATGATCACGTCGTCGTCACGTGGGCGATGTTGTGAAAACGTATGTCCATCGTCTTTTTCATGTTGAATTGTATATGGTCTATGTTAATTATGTTTTATGAATATGTCCTGAAGATGGTCTATTAGACCGAAACGTCCGACGTTGACATTAAACATTAAAACAGCATAATCACATATTAGGATTTTTGTTTGTTTTTTCAGTATATTTTTTTTCATATATATATATATATATATATTATATATATATATATATATATATATATATATATATATATATATGAACAAGTTTTATAAAATTAATGACCGAAACGGTCAAAAGTACTTGAGCAAAGCCACAACAAAAATATAAACATTGGAGAGTTTAACCACAATTTTGATCAGGAGGTGCAACGTATTCGAAAACTGGTAAAAAAACATTAAACAGACTAACCTTGTGAAATTCACACACACGCACACACACACACACACACACACACACACACACACACACACACATATATATATATATATATATATATATATATATATATATATATATATGAACTGAATTACCTGATATTCGATCACCATGACACTGGTTTACAGAAATAGATTAAACCGGATAACTTAATAGGTAAATATCACAGTGTAGCTGTGGAAACCATGTGACCCTAACAGAAGTTAACGCGGTTTGACCACGGAACGGTTGTTGGCGCCCGAAATTGTACCTTCGAATTAATAACTGCTCTAAGACTGTCACGGGCAATGATAACAATGTGGAATATGTAAATTCTTGACAGAAATCAGCAGCACGTGATAACTCCAGGTGCTCACAGATGATTCAAGTTGTGAAATGAAGGCAACTGAAAAGAATGCTAACCACCTAACGAAGAGTAACATTGCATCAAGTACATCCCAATTCAACGCTGATGACGTTCAATCGATCAGTCAACGTATATTATATTCGGTGGTGTTTTGTTGGTATCGACCAATGTGTATACCATTATTGACACAACGATATCAATTATTGTGCACTAACTGGGCCAGTCAACATTGGAATTGGACCATAGAAGGCTGGTCCGGTGTCACATGATCAGACGAGTCGCATTTCCAGCTCTTTTGAACAGACAATCGAGTTCGTGTATAGCAGAAACCACAGATGTTTATGGATTCAGCCTGTGGTGTTGTGCAAGTTGGTAGTAAGTCTGAATAGTGTTTTTAGTATCAGTATTCTTTTTGTTTTTACAGTGATTTTTTCAGAGCAACTGAAGGTAGAAGGTTACAGAATTAGAGGCATAGTTCATTGGGATATCAGGGGAAGATAATGGTTGACCGTAGACATGAACATGTTATTATTGTAGTGATCGAGGAAGCATCCTCGTGGGAATCGGTTCCACAGAGCAGCGGTTGTGAGAAGAAGCTGCTCCAGCGGAACTGACATTTTACCAAGGGAATACGAAAGAAATGATGCTGGTTTGCTACAATGTGCGTGACATACCGAGTCCTAGCCGTGAAGGTTAGGTCTAGTGAAATTAAGGAATGTTGCTCATCTGAACACTTTCCATAGAAGTTTGCGACGTTTCGTTCTTGAGAAATGGTGAGAAATAATTCGTCACCCACAAGGACGCGGATACGCTTTTGAACTCTATCCAGACTGGAAAGTGAAGATTGGGCAGTTCTTGTCCATTTCCGGCCTTATCTGGTTCTTGTAAACGTATAATGGAGTGATATTGGGAACCGACTATTTTTCTAGCATATTTAGCGCTGAATCGTATGTATGAATTCCACTTGAGTCCCAATAGTCGCTCATGGGACGGAGCCTCCCTAAGGGAACAACCATTCATCGCGATCGGTGAAAGTTCTACGTCTGCGCGATGATGATGGAAGTTATTAGTTTAGATTTCGAGGCATTGAATGTAACCAGTCAGTTTTACCCCACTGAGCTGTTCTAGGGCTAGGTCAAAGAAGAGATCACTTGCCAAGCTCTGGTCATTTAGAGTTTGGGAGATGCACCTTTATACCGTTGTATCATCATCAGCATAGTTATTCACAATGCTATAGTTCTCAGGTATAATATTCACAGATTCTTGTTACGGACCATTTGCAACAACTTTTATACCCGCCATGTTTTATGTTGTTTATAGTTTATTCCAATAATGAATCATCTCCACACACGCATACACACTTCATCGTGCGTAAATGAAGAGTCAGCTGACTGACACCTGTGCTCGCCAAATTTAAACTCATTGAGCGGGTAAGGAACATTTTGTACACTTCCTTGCAGTGACAGTCAATAAGCACAACGCAGTATGGATTTTCCTCTACTTGGATAGATATTCGTATACTCATGTAACAACACCAGGATATCATCGACTCCATGACACGTTGTATAATCGCCGTTATTCAGGTGGAGAAGAAGTTACGCATAATTAAGTAGCTGTCTCTAACTTCTGGGCTGCCTTAGAGAAGAGAGAGATTTCCAAGGGTATCTGCGTGAAAGTTAATGTAACAAACAGTTAGAATTAGAACTCGATTCACTGATTACTCGTTCAGGGGCGCTATTCATTGCACCACTCCCACTCAAACATAGTAATAAAACAGAATTCTGTGTATATTCTGGTCTCATCTAGAAATCCGGCAACAAAATATGATAGATCTGGAAATAACACCAACAAGGCCAATGTTTGTTCTTTAGAGGCAGAATATCTACTTATAAGCTGACAATTAGAAATTTGCAATAGTTTAAAGTCGCCGAAGACTTATGCATGGTACCGTATATTCCTTTATCATTGAACCTGTATATAATTGTAGATTTGTGAGTTTGCATGCAAATATACTGCTATCATCATATTCATTATATTGTCTCGACATTGTTTATAGGCCTACAGGGAAATTTTCCTAGTTCTGTCTTTCGCCGTTTTCGAAGTGATGCTTGTCGATCTGTGTGTGATTTGTATCGGAGGAAATTTTAATCTCTTTGTATATACAGCGAGAGATTGGCAGAAAGCTAGACAGCGTGCCATTGTCAGATTGTTGACATTCTGATCTTGCCAGTAATCTAAGCTTTTCATTGTGTGAGACATATACAAAATTTGGCAACTTTCAACAGCATGTAAACGAGTGTTTTTCTCTCTCCTTTCTTCTCTTTCTCCCTCACACACACACACACACACACACACACACACACACACACACACACACACACACACACACACACACACACGTTTATGAGTGGTTTTAAAACATTCTTATTAATGTAAACATTTTGGTAACAAACATCAAAGTTCATTTTGTATGACAATGATGTGAATGATAAGATCGAAATGCCAGTTTTATTTATGATTAGTTTCTCAGAAGAATTCTCTTAAATGTCTTTTTTTAATCTTAAATTATTGATAGCATTAATTAGAGCAACGTCACGTATACTGTCTTAAAAAACTGGCTTGAAGTTGTATATCAAATATTGTTAGTAGCAAAATCAAAAAGGTTTAGGGAAGTCTCATTAATACAAAGCAAAGCTTCGCCGATATATACAAGATTCATTTTTCTAAAGATAAAACCGATATTTCCCAGCACCCAATATGAAACCGGTATTTTTACAAAGCACTAAATGTAAACATTATAAACGATGCTAAATGCACTGATTGAAAATCAAAAAAAAAAAAATTAACTCATAATGATAGGCAAGTCAGCTGCCAGTTGTTTATAATGATGACTTAATTCTGTTTATTTCGAATAGTGGGTGTCGTTTTTGTTTTTCCCTTCACTGTTTACTATTGTCAGAAGTGCAATGATCAATATGACATATAACACTAACAGAGTAAGGGTTTCGTTTCAGATATGAACGGAATAAATTGATATTAATGATTTGAACCAACATTTGAACACCGTTTATTAGTTTCAGTTTCCCAGCCGCGACCAACAATGTCACTTCAGGTCTACGGCAAGTAAATAATTTATTCAGATAAAGCACTTAAATGAATTCAAAGGAGTGCCCGGCATAGTCGAGTAGCAAACATACTAGTTTCGTAAACCTTTGACAGTGAATTCGTTCATTACATTTAGCTTTGTGTTGTAATATGATTCTTCAACGAATGTGTCTGTTAAATCTGAAAGAGTTAAACAAATCTCTAAATTAATTTGGAAAAGAGTTGTGGCTTATTTGATAAAAGTATCGTTACAAAGATGCCAGTAAGTTACGATGTTAAAAAATGCAATGTATTAATTAGCTATATCTATAATACAGTGTAACCCGGATGTAAGAGAAACCCGGATATAAGAGAGATTTTCTCTGGTCCCAAATTAGAGCCTGTGTTAATGTATATAAAAGAGACCAAACCCGGATATAAGAGAAACCCGGATATAAGAGAGATTTTCTCTGGTCCCAAATTAGAGCCTGTGTTAATGTATATAAAAGAGACCAAACCCGGATATAAGAGAAACCCGGATATAAGAGAGATTTTCTCTGGTCCCAAATTAGAGCCTGTGTTAATGTATATAAAATAGACCAAACCCGGATATAAGAGAAACCCGGATATAAGTGAGATTTTCTCTGGTCCCAAATTAGAGCCTGTGTTAATGTATATAAAAGAGACCAAACCCGGATATAAGAGAAACCCGGATATAAGAGAGATTTTCTCTGGTCCCAAATTAGAGCCTGTGTTAATGTATATAAAAGAGACCAAACCCGGATATAAGAGAAACCCGGATATAAGAGATTTTCTCTGGTCCCAAATTAGAGCCTGTGTTAATGTATATAAAAGAGACCAAACCCGGATATAAGAGAAACCCGGATATAAGAGAGATTTTCTCTGGTCCCAAATTAGAGCCTGTGTTAATGTACATAAAAGAGACCAAACCCGGATATAAGAGACTTCTTCTCCAGTCCCAACAACTCTCTTATATCCGGGTTACACTGTATAATTATATATACTTATACAATTATGTATACCTATAATAGAAAATAAGATGTCCAAATTTTCAGCGGTTCCACCACAAATTTCCATAACGACTCGTCTTCATGAATTCTGTAAGAGGAAAAAATAGTTCGTCCTTAACTCAAGACAAATTCTATGCTCTGATTAGTCAAGCGGCACAAAGGTGTATCATGTTTGGAATCATGTTAAATTCTGGCGGTAAAAGAGAAGCTCATTGTTCAGGCATAAAAAAATTTGAATGTCAGTTACAAAGTGTCATTTTTGCATTGATAAATGAGCAGAGGTCAACTAAAGTGATCAACTGTCCATTTGCCGCAATGTAAAATATAGATTTTATATAATGCACATATCTACGGGTCATTAGAACATAGAATAAATAAGTCAGGGCATATACACGACTATTAGCATTCCTACCTGATCTTTTGAATAGGAGTAAAGATTTATCCTTTGTTTCCTGTTTAGGATTGGGTTACCAGTTCCTTCTAAAATCTTTTCATTCTCTTTCTGTTGAAACTTGACTAATGCATGGAATAATAATGCAACACAAAATGTACTTAGAACAAAATGTATTGAAACAAGAAAGTGTACACAATATTTACATATAGTCTTTTGTATATTCCTAGTAAGACCGTTCCTGGAGAATGTGTTGACTGAGTCGCAGTCGGGCAGAGTCTCTGGTTGAATCTCTTGATTCCTCCCTCTCTTCCCGGTACCAACCATATTTATATGGTCGGTACTCCACTATGCAAATTAGGTGGATCCTACCACAACACTTTCATTCCCAGTAGCCTCTTGCGTCTTAATGGCATCATCGCCTTGCTTGGAGTGAACTGATAAAAACAATTATATTTTATCTGGAAAGCACCGAATTAAGTTCGGACGTCTATAAACGGCTGGTGAATATAGCTATAGGCTGAAACGAATGGACTTAAGCACGACATGATACCAGTACAACAAATGATGACGATGAACAGTGAATGTATACATACCGATTGAAGTTAGGCAGTTCCTTACAAATTGTCAACAAATATTAAATTTTTTATCAGTGGGACTTTCTGGTAAAAAATTGAGCGAATCAAAAAGCTAACAAACAGTATGCATTTCTCCGCAACTACTTTGCGGGTGCACGTTTTCCTTCAATATATCATTATTTATATTGTCTTGCCTTCAAATTCCTATACGAGCAACAATTCTCTGCTTAGCCACATCTCCCTATCAAGTATTGGGTCACACGTTTTGAGCGTTACAAAGTAACGGACATGAACTTTTATCTACAGGTTGTAAATAAAGTAACTGCCTCGTTGAAACCAAAAGTAAAATAAAAGCAAAATTAAATAGAAAGAAAAAATGTTTATCAGTTCACCTGTAAGGATAATGATTTCCGGAGCAGTGAACCAGTCACCGAAATAATTCGTAAATGTCACTCAAGCCCAAAATAAATGTCGGGATAGAATTGTCATCATTACGGATCTTTGTATTGATGAAAACATTACAGGTAAAAACTATCTGAACATCTTGGATATAGAGTGTAACCCGGATATAAGAGAGTTGTCGGGACCGGAGAAGAAGTCTCTTATATCTGGGTTTCTCTTATATCCGGGTTTGGTCTCTTTTATATACATTAACACAGGCTCTAATTTGGGACCAGAGAAAATCTCTGTTATATCCGGGTTTCTCTTATATCCGGGTTTGGTCTCTTTTATATACATTAACACAGGCTCTAATTTGGGACCAGAGAAAATCTCTCTTATATCCGGGTTTCTCTTATATCCGGGTCTCTTATATCCGGGTTACACTGTATTATATATTTATATATAAAAACTTTCAGATGGACTGTGCACCAGCACATTATTCACTAACCTTTACTAAATCAATAGCTTGGTAATGTACTGGTGGGGGGTGGGGGTGTATTAAGACTGTGTTTAACTATGTGCCAAAATTCTATTCGAAGTTTATGTGAATGATTGAAAATTTACATTGACAATGGTGGTCCATCTGTTAAGAAATATACATTTACTTATTTGATTTATTAATAAAAATTTTCCTTCACATTTCATTTTCGTTTTCTTATATTTTAGATTTTAAATGTGGTAGTTATATTATTTACACCCTGTATATATAGATATGTATATACTACATCACATCAAGTCAATTTTGAACTAGAGTGTCATTGGTGTATATCCATTTATTGGAGTCGTAACTTAAAGAAAACACGATAATTCTTAAATCTTATCGAAAGAAAATAATTTTTCTTTGCAAAACCATTCGTCTTGAATAACAATACTTTTTTTTTTTAAAAAAAAATTATTTTCGTAAACATCATGAAGAGTGTTTCTTTAATTCTATGAGGTATCATACTTTCTTTGCCAAATAAAACCACTTCGTGTACAGTATAAGCTCATAATGTAAAAGTTTACAGAAAATGAAAAGTTGGTTAATTTAAGTGTATTCAATGAACATTAAACTGGAGAAAATGATTCACTTTGAGTATAATATCCTCATCTTCGACATAATCTAAACTGGTAACTTTTTCAATACTTTGAATACAGCAATGCCTTTTATTTTGGTTCTGCTATAATCTGAAAATGGTGTGAATAAACATCGAAATACGGATGTACTTCATTCATTGATCAAAATTTGTTTTATTTACAAATTTGCTAACATTATTTTGATCATCTCTGATTTGAAATTTTCGGGAGAAATAGGCTTTAATTTTGACGTGTCATTTGATAAATCAATATTATTAACAATGGAAAGTACAAAAATCACCAGTCGGTTAGATTTGGAAGTGGAACCAAAATGAAAAGCCCTAAAACGACGTAGGGGCTTGTTTTCGCCAAAAATATGTTACTTTTTAAAATGACTGTAACTTTAAAAATAAATAAAGTAACCAGTATTTAATTAGTAAACAACTAATTTGGTTGGTTTTCATAATATTTTATTCTTAATTTTCTATCATCCTCAGAACATAAAAGAAAGCAATCATATATCAGTAATAAATGCCTATCATCATCATCATCATCATCATCATCATCATCATCATCATCATCACGCTGAATACGCAATACTTTGACCTTTTTTCTCCGTGTTTTAATAGAAATTAAAACCGTACTAGTAGAAAAAAAAAAGATGAGTTCAACACAATAATTAGTAAAGTACAGTCTCTACTCTTCCTCTCTTTACTTTGCTAATAATAATATCAACAACAATAATAGTTGTCGGTATTATTTGCTGTTTAGAAAACACATAACGATAATATAAGTGAAAATCTGAACACATGTAAAGACAAAATAAATAGAAGAAAAGGTACTATTATATTAAATATAGAATTTTATTAATAATTTGTTAATGTTATCTTAAATATTCATTCCATTAATGCATATATATATATATATATATATATATATATATATATATAAGTATGTGCGTGTATGGGAGATAGTATTTGTGTGACCATTAAAAGTAGACAAAATGTCTTCGGGCGTCTAGACGAAAAGACAATTTCTGGAAACTATATTCTTATAAAACCTGTGACAGACACATACGTAAACAATATATAACATAGATAAATAAATTTGATTTAAAAAAAAAAACAAAAAAAATGGAAAGTATGTTCGTGTTAGCGTGTATGAGAGCGAATGATAATTTTAAAGAATTTTTATGTGGAGATAACTTGGGAAATTTAAGTGTGTGTGTGTGCGTGTGTGTATGTGTTTTACTAAAAGAGTACACATTTATCCCCAGACCTTATCATCACAAATGCAAGTAACAGAAGAAAATATCTAGTTTGATGGGGATGAAAATAAATAGAGAAATTTAAAAACATAGAGAAACGATTGATCTGACCAGAGAGAGAGAGAGAGAGAGAGAATGAGATTTTTTTTTTTTATAGAGGGGACCGTCGGAGTGCCAAGTTGTGTTTCAGTTTCATTTCATCCGCGATAGAAATATTTTCTTAGTGGAACAAGCACACAGACACATCCATTCCTCTGGTTTTCAGGCTTAACTCACCTTTTTTCCCCTGCACCTCACTCCACTCTCTACTCCTGCTCTCCTTACTCTCCCCAATTTTTCTTCTTTAATCTTACGTAGAGAAGTACTCCCTTCTGTTATTCCGTGTTCACCAGCAAATATCATACAGAGCACTTTCCAGGGAATAAATATTATCTGTTCATTTTATTAAATGCGTTTCTTTTTTTTTAATCCTTTTTTTCTTTTACGCTTCTTGTTTGTTTATTCTCACTTCTCTTTATCTTCTTCTTCCATGTCCTTTTTATTTTTATTTTATTCTTTCACCTTTTCTTTTTCTTCGCTCTTTTTTTCTTTTTACTTTCTTTCTTCTCTATTTCTATTTATTTTTCCTCTTGATACTTCATCCTTCTCTTTTTCTTCCATTTTCTTACTCACATTGTTTTACCCTATTCTCCTTTTTTTTTTTAAATTTCCGTTCTCTTTTTTTTTAGTGATAGTTCTTGAAACCTGTTTTTTTTTTTCACGGAAGCATTTTTCCTTGTTTTTCCTTTTTTTTCTCTGTTTATAGAAGGTGTTTTCTTTTCTGCTTTCTACAAGAAATATTTCTTTTTCTAATGTTTTGAGCTCAATTTTCACAGTATTTATAATTATTATTCAATGTTTTATTAACGGTTTTCAACCATATATGACAAGTTTACTTTAAAATCTTCACCCAATATCAATCAAAGAAGCTATATGTAGGTTTTAGTATGTATCGATACAAGCTTATGTACATCAGTATTTATTTTTCAACATAATCCCATTCCTTGTCAGTGCATTTAATTTAATGGTAAATATTAATTACATAAATCTAACACAGCATAGTCAAATTACATAGTAAAGTTACATACATGAACGTTTCAGCTAAAAATTTGGTTAAAGACTACGAACCTGTTGACTCTCTCTCAGACACGCAAACACACACGCAGCTACGCGAATATGATTAACAAGAAAATTATTGGCCCTTATAAAAATTAGCTCATTAGATATTTAGCTTGAAATCAAGTATTATTTGAAATTAAATAAAGATCAAACGAAAAATTCAGTTATATCTAAATTTTAATCACTTCTTAGGATTAAGTGTTCAGGTATGGATTTAGCTTGAATTGTAGGTGGACACTGATAGTGTGTCTCAAAGAAAGTACAAGTTTATGAAACAAAATGGCTACACGTATGAGATCCTTGGGTCAACTGTACTCCAGAAACATATGAATATATATTTTTTTTTTTTAAGCATTTCACCCCAAGCAAGGAATATATTGGAAAACTTTAGATGTTCTTAAATTGTCCAAATGAAGAAAGCTGGTATATATTTTGGATATTTGTGTTTTAGCTAAATACACATACAAAAGGTTATTTTTATACATATGCTTAGATATTTATGCGTATTTATTTATATCAATATATTAAACATATCTACTTTGTTCTGACCAGTACAATTTCTTTAAGTTACTGGTGTGAGGGCGGGAATAAAGATTTACAAAAAGATGTTTGATATTGCAAACATGTAACATATATATATGTGTGTGTGTGGGCAATGTGGATATATAAATCAATACTGCATCGTGACTGTCAGTTTCACACTTCAATCGATCTTCAGGCCAATCCTGGCAGACCAAACAGACAATCACTAAGTTTGAAAATTACATTGAAGCGTGAAACTATCACTATACAGGGTTTATTCCTATGTCCACATTATCTATACCTATAAATGTTCTATCTCCGATACTGAACACACTTCTCTTATAAATATAGCAAATTTTAAACAACGCCCCCCACACAAATATATATATATATATTATAATCTGGATTATTTTTAGGGTTGAGTATTGCAAACGAAACGAAAAGTCTGGTCGGTTGTGTATCGGTGCCGTCTTTGATACTTATAAAAATCAAAGTATATCTCTGTTTTATATATATGTAATAGGTATCATTAAAATTACAATTACAACTAAATGCGTTGGAAGACTTTTAAAAATAGATTATTTTAGATATTCAGGAAGACATTATCGTACTGTTCATAATCGCATTTGACTTCAATTGTCTGCTCATGCAACGTTTATAGCAGCAGCTGGATTAGAACCTACTACCAACCTGATTCAACTTGAATCTCACTATTATGAGCATTGAGAGAGAGAGATAGAGATAGATAGATAGAGAGAGAGAGAGAGAGAGAGAGAGATTTAAATGCAGATATACTCGCGTAAAAATAGGTGCAAGATATACACGAGCCATAATCTTACCATTGAGTTATTCTCAAATGATTTCAGATTTACTATTATTGAACAATATACAAATTTTTAGGGTGCTATTAGAGATGTTTTGCAAGCTCAGATCACAGACCAGTTGGGTAACTTAACTTGAGTAGCCTGGTGTTAGACCAAGCTTAGTAAATATAACAATGTCCATGTAGAGCTGTAATGTGTAAATAAAATGTAACAACTAGTTCTCGAATTTGATCAGTCGCTTCCATAAAAACTGCCCAAAAGGATCTAGTCAAACTAATCTCAAATTGTAGCCATTACTACACCTGACGAACTTTAAGTAACCCGAACAAGGGGTCTTTAAGCTAGTTTCTGAATTTCAAATAACAATAACATCTAGTTCTCACCAGAATTCGAACCTATAACAAAACCTGCACTTAATCCAGAGCATCCGTGTGTGTGTGTGTGTGTGTGCGCGCAAACGCAAAAATAAAAACATCGGGGACTGGGCAATTTTCTTTCTTGGCCTTTATGTGTACAGCTTCTCGCATTAAACTGACCTTGCGTAAAATTCTGTCACAATGGTTGGGGTGGGGGTAGGTAAATATTTGAGCTATATAGCTCAGCTCGGAAAGATGTGGCTGCTAAAAAAAATAAATTTGATAGGACTTTGCTAATTCATTTTTACTTTTTAATCTAAAAACTAACAATTGATACTTTTCTCTACTTGTAAAATACACTAGGGCAAAAATGATGGTATATGATCAAACGTATTATTAGTTCATAAATATTTCATTTAAGAAATAAAGATTGAAAAATAAAAAATAATTTTCATTATAATTCTCAAATTACAACTATTAATCACTATTATTATTATTATAAAAAAAAAAACCTGTGTTGGTTTGTAAATTCCACATTTTTTTATCCTTTTCTTTTTGACTCAATGAGGAAATTTTACTATTTTTATATTATTTTTATAACGAATTTTAAGCATAAAACGTCACATAACTATCAGGTTTTTCATTTATTATAGTCCTGTGAATCATTAAGAAAACTGGGAAAAAAATCTAAAACGTTTAAAAGAAATATGTTCAAATTTCTGACTGACCGTTGCTATTTCCCTTTATTTTGGAAGATAATTCATCAATCAATGTTTAGTATCCACTATTTTAATAACCCCAAGTGAGTGAAGCACTTCTTAAATTGTAATAACAGAAAAATTCAAATCTCGCAGAAAGTCTTTTAAAGAATGATCATTCTAGGATAAAACCCGAAAACAACCAATCTTTAAAATTAGCCCAACATAATTTTTTGAAAAGAAGCTCCACACGAAGTGTACTTTTTTTTTTTTTTTTTTTTTACAGAAATAAATTGCTGAAAAAGTACTTAATGATGATAATAATAATAATAATAACAACAACAACAACAATGGCAAAGTGCAGTTTAGGCTCCCTTTACGACCACAACCAGTACTCGAACCTAGATTGCCAATAACTTACGTTATTGTTTAATTAATTTGGTCATTTTCTTATTCCAAGCGCGCAAATTTCTCATGTAGAAAAAAAGAGATAAATATTAGAATAGTTCTCATTTATAGCTTACTTATTCTGATTTTATAACTAACTTATCACCCATCAGTTTTAAATTTTCATCCCACACAGAATCAGCTAATTTTTTATCAAAATAATATTTGTCATAAAAATACTTAAGAAAAAAGTTGTTTTCTATTTTCATGTTTCTCGGCCAATGAATCGATCCCGAAAAATGAGGATTATTTTTTTTTTTTTTACAATTATGACAAATAATTTAACTTTTAAATCCATATTCTGGATGTTTTAAGTTTAACTAATTTTCATAGTTACAATTTACATAAATATTTTTCTGTATTTGTCAAATTAATAATGTACCGATCAGTCTGTTCGTCAAATTACACTCGATTCTTCATTCTCAAAATTCTCCTAATGACACATTAACACTAATTCAAATCAATATTTTAGGACCTTATGAAATGTCTACACTTGGTACTATTCAACCTAACATTCATTTTAAATTTTAATGAGGCTCAAAATCACACCATTATTTTTCATTTTCAAATGAGAACACAACCACCTTCTTTCCTATTCTTAAATAAAAATCTTTCAATCTATTTTTAATTTTAAAAAACAAAAACAAACTCTTTCGTTCTTATACACAAGAGTTGGCTATCCCTCTTCCAAAAATGCAAAGCCGAAGTTTTCCTTCTGGGCCCCACATTTTTTTTCGTCTTCTTATTATTTCATTTTTTTTTTTTAAATTTTCATCTGCTATTCAGATTCTCATTTCACAACAGACAAAAAAGTGTCATTTCCAAACAATCGAATAAAAGAAAGAAAACAAAAATTGAAGTGTTTCCAAACTTCGCTTTATTTTATTTTATTTTTTATTTTTTTAATTTTATTAAAAAGGAATGTTTGTCTTCTTAGACAATGTCTATTGTCATGCACAGGGGACTTTTTGCAAAATTTTTAATAATGAGAAAACAAAAAGGACATTTTTTTTGCACATCTTAGTTTTTAAATTAAAAAACAAACTGGTAAGTTTGATTGAAAGTTTTAACAAAAATATAAATTTTCTCATTCAATTTCTCATTGAAGAGGCTAACGTTGGTGCAGGTAGCGTAACTGCTATCGGCGCGGAAAGAGGAATTGGCGAGCCGAGTTCAAATTCCGGTTGCGTTCACTTTCGCACAAATACCCTGTCCCTTGGGAAAGACATGAATCCACTTTTTCTCGCCCACTATAGCTATGGGTCATCTAACAGAGAAGGCAATGTCTACACAAGAAGGACAACTCATAATTCAAACAAAACCGTAGAGAAAGCAACGGCAAAAAACTACACCACCGTATTTCCAATGAGGTCATGTCATTTCTCAAAAAAAGGAAAGGAATCTGTGGAAAGCTATGGTTGCCTATGTTTTGAAGGGTCATTCCCCTTCCAAAAAGCTAAATTAATAAAAACACTACTAGTAAAAGTTATTTTTATATTTCAATGTCTGTGAAATATGTAATGTTTTTAATTTTTATTTCAGTTCTGATTCAGTAACCAGGACCTTAATGAAATTTAATAAAAAACTATAATTAATTATTGTTTATTATAATTATTATTTGAATGCTATCATGAGTATGATTTGTTTTTGTTTTAAAAATGCTATTATTTTGTAACCACTACGGTGATTTACGTCTTTAAATGCTACACAATTAAGGATGACCGTTATTAAATAATAATTATTATAGTACGCTTCTTCATTAAAATTACGGTTAATTGTTGTTAACAGAGCGCTGAACAACTATTAAAATTCTTATCTGCTCAAAAATGGAATCGATAAAACTTCAATAATTATTAATATTATCATATCTAAAAAGCACAGCTGAACTAGACGAGTGGATAACCTGAAAAAAAAGTTTCATCCTAAATAAAATACCAGTTTGGGTTTCGTTTGGTGATGATCATTTTCCCAAAATCACCAACGAAAGGATGAAAGAAAAATTAGTTTTGGTTCAAAAAGACTTTTTTTGTGTGTGTGTCGAGTTTTAACTACACATGATGCGGTCATTTAGTACAGTCAAGTAAATTAAAGTTATCGAAGGTTCGATCGTATTTTTAGAGAGATGTCTATATTGCGTTTTTTTGAGGGTTTGGGGTCATCAGTTAGATTTTTACCCTCCAGAAGAAGTGACAATCTTCCTTTTTGCGATCAGTGTCATTTTTTGAAAGACAACAAAAAGTAAAATAAAAATAAAATAAAACTCTTGTGAAATAATGACATAAATCAAAATCTCGCCTATCGTTTCTGTTGCAAAATTGATATTCTTCTTGTTTAATGTTTTTTTAGTTTATCTGGTTGAATTGAACGGTAAAAAGGCCATTTTTTGGTTTAGGGACTCTGCCTAAAAAGTAAAAACACTTCCTCGTAAAACACTTACTTCACTTAATCAATTCCCAAGACAAAAATCCAAAATTTAATCAGTCACTTCTATAAAATTCCCCAAAGGATCTCTAGTTAAAGAACAAGAATCTCACATAGCCATTACCAACCCTGACGAACCTTAAGTAAACCCAACAATGTCTCTTTCGGTTAGTTTCTGAAATTCAAAGAAGCAGACGATCTTTTTATTTGAAATAAAGTGTTGTTTGTATGTGATGGAAACGAACGTTAACATTTTGTCTATATATCGTCATTCATACATACATTTATTTAGAGAAAAAAATTCTCTTTCTCTCTCTCTACGAATTACCTATGCGTTAATTAAAAAACATTTTTTGTTTTGTTTTAACTTTTAACTGTCCAGTTGTTTTGTTTTAAACTACATACTTGGCACCAAGTCTGGAATAGTATTAGTCGCTTTAGTAGTTTAGTAAGTCTTTTTAGTTTATTTATCAATATAAATAATTATGTTGCTCTGACTTTTACTGTTTCATTCTGTTTTTCTCCTCAACCATCCATTATTTTTTTGGTTGTTTATTTGATCGGGTTTTCGTAGACATTAAAAAACAATCTTTATTATTCTTTTTAAAGTCTCTAAAAAGCAATATACTGATGAGTTAAAAAAAATCTTTGTTTTCTTGATGTTCTTCTTAACAAAAAAACAGTCGATAAAAACGTATTTCAGTAAATTCAACAAATTTGCCGCCGATGTGTGAGAATCTCGACTTTGAAAGTTTATGCATTTATTTTCTGAAATTGGAAATCATTCGTATTGGGTTTTTTTGTCTCTCTTTTTTTTAATAAATGAAATGAAACTAAAGAAAAGTTATGTTATTTTTAGTTGATGATTTTTTTTTTTAAATTAAACTAAAATCTACAAATTTAAATGAATGAAATTAATAAATGAATCTTAGACTGAGAGGGTAAACGACGAAAGATAGAAAACTAGATAAATTAATTAATAACAACCTCTCGGCGTCTTCCCTTTTTTTTTTTCTTTTTTGCTGGATGGGACACAAGATCAAAATGTCCGGGATTGTTAACTAGAATGCTTTTGTTTATAGTGATGATGATATTTTCAATATTGCTGAAGATGCGTCTCTTACTGTTTATTTGAAACAATCGTGATGATACAATATAGTGCTTATTGCTTACGGCGATGATGATAGTGCTAACATACCTCTATTCATGTTAGGGTGGTGGTGATGATGATGATTGATGACACTATAAGCAACTGCTTATGGTGATATTAGTACTCGTGATGATGACAATTGAATAATTTTGTTTAGAACAATGATGTTGGTGACAAGGTTAAAATAATATGGTTGGTAGTGATGATATAGTCATAGCCTAATAATTTATTTTACTTAGGGCGATGATGATTACGCTCCAATTGAGCCTCGTTGTGGTGCCGCTGGTCGCTTTAGACGCCCGCCGGGGAGAGGAGGAGAAGACGCCGACGCTAAAAAAATAAAATAAAATATCAAAGAACTTCACTTGGTTTTGATTAATATCAATATTTAGGATATAATAACTTTTACTATTTAAAATAGTTATTTTTTTTAACTCTTGTTATTGACTTTCAAGTCATAAAAAAAGGTGTGTCTCTGTAAAACCTGTGCCTCCAAACCAAAAAGAACGACCCCCAACCAAAAAAAAAAAAAAAATACTAAACAAAACAAAAAATTAAATAAAAATAAGGCCCTAAGTTTCTCATGCAAGTATCTCAAGATTGCCGACAAATGCCGGGCAGGAAGACACCAGCATCATCTACCCGGCACCTGTCTTCTTCATCGACTTCTTCCACCCCTGACAGGTGCAACTTTAACCCCTGGTAGGTTTTTATTACTTCTAAAAGGCTTCACGAATAACATTGACTTTTGTTGATAGAGAAAAAGTAGAAAAAAAAAATTCTTTGCTTTTTTTCCAAACTTTTTTCATTTCAATTATGTTATTTTTTTTTAAGGTTTCTATCAGTTTTCGTTGTATTTATGCGAATTTATCTCATTTCAACTCAACATCCGATCATTAATTTAAAAAAGAAAAAGTGAAAAAAACAATTTGCGAACAAAAAATGGTACGATGAAGAAATTTTTAAAATATTACAATTTTTAAAAAGTGATTCGGGATACATGGCTAAAAAACTAAAAATATTTCTCTTTTCCTCTCTTTTCTATTTTAACAAAACTTATTACGAATTCATATTTTTTTTAAATTTATGAAATGAAAATTTTGAGAAGATTATTACGAATACAAAATTTTCTACAATGTAAAAAAAAAGCAATTAAAAGAAAAATTGTATAAAGGAGTGAGATAAAAATAAAATGAAATGATGTGTGGACAATATCACAAAAAAAAAAAAACTATTTATTTGTGATTTAAAATTATCTTCTTACCTTGATCGAATTTCCAAACCAATCTCACTTTTTAAAATTTTCCTCTATTGATTTATTTACCTGAAAAGCTTACCTGACGAGATTTTTGACTGACCTCACTCTTTTTACTTGCGCTTCTTGCCTCATCAAATTTATTTCTATCTTGCTATCTTCTTGCGTCATTTATATTATTTGCCAATCTGTTGATGTGTCCGTTCAACTCCTTCAAGGGGGTATGAGTCCTTCGGATGTCTATTTCACTTGTTTCCCATTCCCTTATATTTCAATATATCAAATGATTAAGCTTACTAGAATCTGAATCCGTGACTTTTTTTTTTTTTTCTTTTTTTTTGACAAAGTAGTGATGTGTTTGATCCTAACTGTGATTTTCATATGTCAGGTTCAGAGTCGACTACCACATTGCATTGGTTTGCAGACTTTACTCATAGACCAATTCGTCTTTCATTGTAGCGAGTTCGATCCTCACTTAATGTCTCCTCCTGGCTAAGCTTATACTTCTTTTCCTAAGCCTAATCAGAAATCATTATCAATTTGCTGATACAGTGTCACCCGGATATAAGAGAGTTGTCGGGACCGGAGACGAAGTCTCTTATATCCGGGTTTGGTCTACATTAACACAGGCTCTAATTTGGGACCAGAGAAAATCTCTGTTATATCCGGGTTTCTCTTATATCCGGGTTACACTGATGAATTCTTTTTCAATGAATCTGTTTCAGTTGTTTGTATCAAGTTGAGAATAGTTGAAAAAGGGTTATGTCAAAACAAAAATAATGATATGAAAATAACAAAGCGTTTTACATTTTTTTGCTACACTTTGCTTATGATTTAGTTTTGTTGTTTTTTGGGGTTTTTTTTTACTAATGTTCACTCTATACAAGCCCCAAGAGCCACTCAAGGTAGATGGTTACTGAAGGCGGTTGTTGTGTGGGAAACGGTTAACCATATACTTGAAGTGGTTAAAATCGTAGTGGCCGGGAAACATTCTCCTGGGATTCTGTTTCAAAAAGCAGCAGTTCAGTTGGGGTTACCACAGGTGCTCATACTTGCTCATATTCAAGAAGTCAGTTGTTCAACAGGCATTGGGTGCTTCATTATCATCCTATTTTTCCTGTAGTGATTAATTTCAAATACTCATGATATGAAGTGTAAAGTCCATGTTTGTGGATGAGTTTTGGCTTTATGTAGTTATAAGCTTTTTATACTCATTAAGTAACAAAATTAAAATACCTTGTTCTCAGTTACTTTTATTAAATAAACTATTTTTTAATATAACAGAATCCCTAAATTAAGCATTGCACTCCCTATATTGACCTTCCTTAATCCCAGCCCTCCGCCATAATGGTAAGTGTTTGACAATTATCAGGAGGATTTCACAAATTTCCTATTATTCAACTTTTCTTTAGCTCAGAAGGAAGTATGGTTTTGCTTTCTTTTAGCACTAATAACTTTTATCACTGATAATTTAGAGTAGTTTTAATATTTAATTATGCAAATAGAACTTAATGCTATATGAGAGTTGATCAATGTCTATACTGACATTCAGTAATTAACTAAATCTCTATGGTCTGAAGATTTCACAGCATGATATTCAATCTGTGTGATTAATATTCACTATGAAATTAAGTACATTGACAAAAAAATAGAGATTATTTTGAAAATAGATATTGTGTAAAAATAAATAATTTTTTCATCATTAGGTTTGAACTTATTGATGTACTTAATTACCAATTTATTTTTTTTATATCTCTTTTTTGTTTAAATATACTTTACTCTTCTTTTTTATTTACTCATGTATACTGACTGGTTAACTATTTCTTTGGTCACACAATTGTTGGTGATTGTAAAAAAAATTCATTGATTTGATTAGTAATGTTGCTACTTGCTTAATTGATCACACTAATTAGAGGATCTTAATTGATTTTCTTTTAATATTTCATGAATTTTTTTTATTATAGAATTTTTTTGTTCCTGTGATTTGGTAAATGAAGTAATGTATTTATTTTTTTATAGAGAATCATGGTTTGGTAGAGGTGTGAGAATGCAGAAAATAAAACATCAAGTTTGTGTTTGTGTGTTCTGTTCTACATATACAAAATAGTGCATATTTCATAATAAATATTGTACTTTTTATCTTTTGAAGGTGACAGAATTATGTGTTTATATACTAATTTTGAAAAAAAATCTCACAATATTGTGTGAAGATTAAAACTTGACACAAAGACATTGTGCTTCTCTTGCACTTATAAAAAATGATTTTGTTGCCTGTAAGTTTCTATCTGAATCTTGAAAATAAGTGAGCAAATTCTTGGATGTGCATATATTCATCTATTTATGCTTTTCATTTAAGTGTGTACATGAGATTTGCTTAATAATAGGTTTATAGGCTGGCAGCTATATTTTCAATGGTCCATTACTATACCATATAACTTTCATATTATGTAGAAAAATACTTATACGCATGCAAAGAATTTATTTCTTAGTTCCTAAATGATGCTGCCAACCAATTCTTTTCTTTACTCATCTCTATAAATACAGATTTTCCATCTCCTTTCTTTAAAAATGCTTTTTGGTTTTGCTTACATTAACTTCTCTAATAAAACTTTCTATCTTTTGTTTCTTATTCTTTCTATTTTAAAACATTGAGATATATTTTCTCTGAATTCCATTTCTCATCATTTTTCTTTACTCTTCTTTTCCTCAATTTAAACAAGAAAAATGATTTTAAATCCATTTTATTTCAAAAATTCCATTTCTGTCTCAATGTTCTAAAAATTTTAATTTTTCCGGAGAGAAAGAGAAAGGGAGAAAGAAAGTGAAAAAAATTTTTCCTTTTGGTTTTTCATTTTGTAATTCAAAATTCTTTGTATTGAAAAATAAATAAATAAAATGAATAAATAATATAGAACAAAGTAAAGTGAAACTAAGAAGTAAGATAAAAAAAATAGTATTAACCTATGTCAGTTTCGTTTCCATCTACTTTTGCAATTCTTTGAAATAAATTTTTTAAAATTTCAATCAGACATTTTTAGTATTACATTGCTTTTTTTTTTCAGAAAAAGAAAGAAATGAAAAAAATCCTGTCCTTAAAAAGAAAAAACATTAATAAATTCTCAAAATAAATAAATAAATAAATATTTTCCTTGAAATTATCACTCTCTCTAGTCAAGCTGTAATCTCCGCATTGACTGTCAGTTGCATTTCATTTGAACTGGAATTATATTTTTAAGCATCTACTTAATTTCCTAGCCATATTCTACATCACAAATGTTAGTTCCATTTCACTGCATCATCTATATTACTTTTTAAAAAAATATTGTTTTTATCTTATTTGTTCATCAATTTCATTTTGCTTTGGCTTCCTCCATAATCTCTATACTATAAGAACATTTGAATATCCTTCTTCATTACATTTTCTTTCTTTCTAATTATTTTGTTTCTTGTCATATCTATATTTTTAAAATCCCCCTTTCAATCAATTCTGTTCTGTATGAAATTTCATGAAAATTTTAAGACTTGTCCTTGAAATTGTTGTAAGACAAGGTTTATATCTTTGATTGCTTTGTGTGTGTTGTGTGTGTGTGTGTGTGTGTGTGTGTGTGTGTGTGTGTGTGTGTGAGAGAGAGAGAAAATGTTTATTTTTTTGGGTTTTAATTTTTTTTATGGTTACAGTTTTAATTTCCTTAATTTTTTTTTTATAAATTTCTTTATTTTCCAATTTTAGATTCATGTATCCATAGATATCCATCCTGCTTTTATTTATTTATGTTTTGGTGGCAGGGATAATATTTTTTATTTAAACTTTTTTCTTCATTTATTTAAAAGATTAAATTGGTTTTGATTTTGCTGCTGCTGCTTTCTCTCCTGTACATACGACCTCCTACCTTCATCTTGCCTGTGCCTATACTTGGGCATGATATTCCATTTTTGCCGCTACCGCCACCACATTAAACAAAAATATTGATCAGCTACTCAAGTTTGCTCTATAATTTCATCTTTTCTCTCTCAAGATTTCAACTTCTCTTTCCAAACCTCCTTCCTCTTCACCTCTAAGCTGACCCCCACCTTCCCACTTCCTCATTCTCACTTCCCCACCCTACCATCTCTTGCCAATTCCTTGAATCTGTATTTGGCGGGCATTGCAACTGCATAATCTGCTAGCATACAAGGCATTTGAATTTAATTTTGATGCTACTTTTATTTACTAATCTATTTTTTTAATGAACAGTTTTTTTTTCCCTTTTCAGAAGAATTCTATTTTTCTTTCTTTTTTTTTCAAATCTGATTTTTTTCTTGTGCTAATCCTCAGAGAAAATTTTCAATTTTTCAAATTATGAAATTTCTGCATGTCGACATAACAAAGAAACAGAACACCTAATTTGAATTTGAATCATAGTAGATTTGATTAAAAAAATATTTTGGCTTGTACATGTGGTCTTTAGAGTTTCAAACATTAAACAAAATGGAGAAAATCTGCAGTTCAATCCCAGGTTCTAGTTTTATATTGACACAGAATTGCATCAATGTACGTACACACACACACACACACACACACAAGTTTGTAAAAAAAGAATAAGTAATGCCCATACATTAAAATGCACAAGATTGTTCTTGTAACATAGCAAGACATTTCTTTTAAATATTACACCCTATAGGGAGAATCTATATTACTATGTTGATAATTCATTGCAAATGTACATGTTGTATAATAAAGCTTTAAGAATTCATAAGATATATATTGATAGAAATTCAGGCAAAATATATTTCATGGTATCATGTAAATATACTGATTGGCACAAGCTAAATGTAAAAGCATAACTTGTGAATAATTGTTTTTTGTTGAAATGGTTGCAGCCAGTAAATATTTTATTGAGTCATTTCATCATTTCTATTGAAGTAAAATTACCAGCATTTGCGTATTTACTGTTACAAGTGTTGTTGTGTGTGTATATATATATATATATATATATATATATATATATATATATATATATATATATACCCATCCATCTGTTGATTATTACTAAAAATTATAGTATTAGAGTTAATAGAAGGAAAACAGTTGAGTATAAAGTATGACATTAAAATTATTGTCTCTTCATGAAATTAATTATAATTTTAATGAATTGCTTTAGGCTAGAATTTAGATATACAATTTAATTTTTAGATTTTATTACATTTTTGTAAATTTCCTTTTAAACTCTTTGAAGAAACTGAAGAAAATCACAATTTCTCTTCCAGTTATTTATAAAGCATTGCTTTATGTAAATAAAAAATGATATCAAAAGCAATTTTTAATTATGTTCATATACATATACAGGCAGACATTTTTCATACTTAAATAATACTTAACTTATCACTCATTTGACAATATCAATTTAAAACTTACGGCAAGACTAAACTGTTATTAGAATTTAAAAAATATTGAACCAGGTATTTGAAAGTTCAGTTCTTTAAAAAGATCTTTTTTTTTTTGGTGTTGTGTTATAACGAAAATGATATATTCATTCACTGAATATGGGTAAATTTTATATGCAGAAGATTAGGTTGATAAGCTGACTTTCTTCATATAAATCTCTGTGTACGTGTATTTATTTATTGAACTGAACCATGATCATTTTTGCTACAATTCTTTGGTAAAAATTAATTTATTGATTTGTGAGAAATACAGCTTTGACTATTTTTAACATTTTCTCCTTCAAATAATTCCTTAAATCAAGACAATTTCAATTTTCACTTTTTACAACTGAACATTAGAATTGAAAATGGCCCAGTTTCCTTTATTTCTTAGCTGAGTTAATTTTGCAGGTGAAATGTCATTCATCAGTTTCATATTGCTAATTCCTATTTCTCCAATATTCTGATTTTGTAAGCCTTTAGTGGAATTATTTAACTTCTTGTTAATCAAAAGTGTCCATTCCTTTCTTAAGAAAAAAATATGTAGAAAGACATGAACACTCTAGAATAAATTTAATTTATGATTATTTCTGTTTTCAAGCATAAAATTATATCTATTATTGAGTCAGTTTTTATATAATTTTATGTTTTTGGGACATCAATATAATATTGAAGTTTTTAATTTCAGTTTTCATCTTGTTGTGATACATCACTCTTCATCTTCTTTATGTTGTTTATACATTTTTTTTTTAAATCTTACTAAAACGTAGTTTTTTCCTGTCACATTGCATCATTTGTTCTTAAGAAATTTAATGGGCTTCATCAGCCAGTTTGAAAAACTTTATTTTTTTCTTTTCAGTGAGCAATTCAATAAAGTTACTATATCTTCCAGATATTTTTCTTTCTTAAAAACGGTTTTCCTTTTTTATTATATCTTCTTTCATTTTGTTTCACTTCAGTTTTTCATTTCATGACAAAACTGACAGATCCTCCAGATTACTTATAACATCTGTTGCCTTCTGCCTAACTTTATTTCCTATAATTTTATTATGGTTTTATCTATTTTGTCAAGCAAGCAAGTCTACAGAGGCACATTTCTTTTCAATTCTTCCAATAAAGTACAGCAATAATCACTGATTCTTCAGTTTCTTGTCCATCACTTTTTTCTCACCAATATCTAAGACTTAATCTATAATTCTGTTTTTTTTTGTTGTTTTTGCTCCTTCTATTATTCTTCTAGATGGCATGATTGTCCTCTAAATTGTCATGAATGGATTGCATGCAGCATTGTTTTATCAACTTCAGGTTTTATTATTTTGAACATTATTATAATAACTTAAATATGTTCCTGCACCCTTTGTGGTTATCTCTATATTAACGGTTTTTTAAATCTTTTTATTTCAAATGATGGAAATTATCCCATATAATTGATATTTCTTAGTATATTTCTCAATTTTGAGTTC
This sequence comes from Acanthosepion pharaonis, assembly GCA_903632075.3. Lineage (NCBI taxonomy): Eukaryota > Metazoa > Mollusca > Cephalopoda > Sepiida > Sepiidae > Acanthosepion > Acanthosepion pharaonis. Next base: position 1,760,352 of record CAHIKZ030000491.1, read on the forward strand.
ATTTAGTTGTATATTATTGAAAAAAATTTAATGAACTATTTTCAATTTCTTCCTTTCTAATAATAAATTTATATGGAGATAAATTAATTATTAATAAAACAATATTTTTTTAATCTTTACATTATAGCATGTGGTACTTTTATTCCAACATTTTAAAATTTTATAAAACCACTTTTAAACTAAAGTCAACCAAATTTGTAGTTTAAACAACACTATTAAGATTTATCTAAATTCTTTTAATTGTGAATTTTAACTTGCTTCTTATTACAACTACCTAAATTTATTTAACTAAAAGACCAGGATAAAGATTTATCTTTATTTATATTCAAACTAATGTCCTTCTTATCTTTGTTGTTATTATCACAACATTTTGGCCATTGTGCCTCAGGCCTTCCTTGAAGATCTCACAGACACATGAAGAAGGCTGCAGTGCACAATGGATAAAACATTGTGATAATAGCAACAAAGATGAGGACATTACTTCAAATGTAAATAGAAGACAGTTTTTTGTATCACAAATGTCTTGGAGACGTTTCTTTAATAACATAAGGTTTTCAGTTGACTCGTTTAAGTTTTTAAAGTGTTCAAAAATGCATCACTCTTCTTCATTAGAGTAGTTATTGTCATTCTGGAATTAACCATAATAAATATTTTGTTTGGATATTTCTTAATTGATTTGTCTTTTTTTTCTTTTTTTTTTTTTTTGAAAATGTTCTTTTGAGCTCTGAACTTTTCAAAGTCCAGAAACTAATGAAATGAATTCTCTTTAGCCTCAAAAACGCAATGTAAAACATCGTTGTATCAGGAAAAATATTAAATTAAATGGTGGGGACTAATTCTAAAAATGTTTATTGCTTAAACATAATTTTAAAAATTAAAGTTCGTTATATTTTTTTTCTGTACTTGTGAAATAAAATGACAAAATATATCTATTATTTTTTTTACAATTCATTATTTAGCATTTCAAAGAATTACTTTTGAAATGCAAACTTTTGACATTTGAATTTGGGATAAAAACGTTTTGACTATGCCGTTATTTAAGCTAAAAATCAAAATATTAAAAAATATATAATCTTGTAATCCGAGAGTGACCAAATTTGTGTAATTCCTGTCGGGCAGTAAAATAGGTAGCAAAAACAATAAAGTTCTGTTTATTTTTTTATTGCATTTTTAAAAAAAATTCTAATTTGTTGTACATCCAAATCAAATGGAAAATCTCTCTATCTATAAAATATCGTGAGTGCTAATAAAATAGTGCTTGAACAATTAAGCACACCTTAGTCAGCGTTGTGTATGAAACTTGTGCTACACCCATCATAAGGAAAACGTGTAATGATAGATATGTGTGTGTGTATGCAATATATTATTTAATTATTAAATATTTGTATATGCACGGTACTTATTGAATATATATAAAATCATTGTTATTATTCTCACTGTAGTGTAGTCTAAAGTCATTTTTAAACGCTTAGCAAAATAATGAGGAACTTTGAATGTGCACGTGTACCCTGGACGTTGATGGTTGGGTAACTGACTTTTTAACTACTCAACGCTTTTATTTTCCTATTCTTTTCCCAACCTGTCCTTACCAAATTAACTTCTTTTTTTATCATTTCATTACCCACCTCCACCCAACATTTTTTCTTTTTCACGTTGGCATGCTTTACCGACCATTTGTTAAGATGTTTTTTTAAATTAATTTTTATTCTGGTCGGTCTTCTTTGCCCCGGTCCCCACCAGTAAGTGCTAATAATTTGGGCAATAACAACAATGCAAGGTGACGGCCGTAGCAGTTAAATTTGCTCCCTTTAACTCGTCGCAGCTACTTGAAAAATAATAGATTCACAATAAGAACCTTTTGACTTTTTGTGTAATAAGGTTCCCCATTTACTTGTTCTATCAACAAATCATGTCATCTTTCTTTTGAACCATACGTTAGCACTTGACTTACACATATTCGGTTATGAAATTTTGGGACCATTTATTAAAAACCGAAAACGTTTTATCCTTCCATGTGGTTTTCCTTTTAGGTTTGGTGATAATCTTTCTTAACACTATTATTATTGTTTACCTTGACAGCACATAATAATTCTCCGTAAAAAGTAAACTTGTTTTTAATTAAATAATTTTACATTTTAAGAAATTAACAATTATAGATTTGATGAAATTTATTATTACTGATTATTACATTATTCTTTCAATAAGATATTTTTATTTTTAAAAAGTTTTGATTTCATTAAATTTAATAAAGAATTCTTTCAGAGTATTTCTGTTTTAAATAAATTCTATTTTGGTTTGCTTTTAGTACATTTTCACTTTTTAATTGAGTATTTATTTCTAATAAAAAAACATAAGTAAAATGAATAATTTAGAGATCTTTATTGTTGCTCGAGTAGTTTCAATTTCAATTTGAATGAAGGACAGCAACATTTACATTTAAATACTTATGATGTAAGTTAGAAGAATAAATAAATGTCACAAAAAGGAAAATGTGTAGAAGAGGATCATTATTATCTTATTTACACCATATCACATGAATTAAGGTCATTATCATTTTTATTTCTAAATTATGTTTTGATCCTATCATTTTAGAAAAGATCCTTTTAATAACATTTTTTAAATTATACATTGGAGTAGAAAATTAAGAATCAAAATTTGATAAAATATTTCGCATTTTATGTGTTTTAAAAAATTAATGAGTTATAAATTCATTTTTATAAACTTCCATACGAATGAGATTTTAATTTTGCTTCTTTCTGATGAAATGTTTTCTATTCTTGATTGAAATATCTAAAAAAAAAAAAAAACTAGTATGCAAATATTTTTTATATTTTTTGACACTTGGTCAGTTTTCAATCATTTATATTCTTATTTTGTGAGCTGAATTTCAGCAAAACAAACTGTTCTCTAGAGATGTAATATTTTTTGATAAAAATAATAAAAAGTAGTTCAAAGTATGTTGTAGATGAAGTATTTGAAGTTTTCATGAACGTAAAACACCCAGAAGAATAATAATGCTTAAAGCATGATGAAAAGTTCTTATATCAAAATACTTTTCATTGCAAAATCCATTCTGATTGTTATTTATATAGTTTTTTTTTCACTAAAGATGCTTTGAAATTCAATTTGAACTGAGATTTTTCATTAACACAAGTCTATGTACTTTGTTATTTCATGAAATTGGAAAATTCACCTGTGATTTTATATGAACAGATAGGATTATAAATATAATTTCAATTACTGAAAATTAAATTTAGAATTACAGTCACTGAATTGCATAGACTATTTAATGTTTAAACTAAAAAGTAAATGTTACAGAGAAATATTTATTGTAAGTAGGAAATGATTTTGAAAACAAGTAGATAAATTCAATTGGTGAAAGTTTTAATATTCTTTTTTTTCTTTTTTTTTTTACTTGTCAAGACATGCATTATATTAAAATTTAAGAAGAGAAAACATTTTAATTGAGTTAAAAATGATTTTCATTGGTTAAGCAATGTTTACCTTGGATCTCAGGAAGAATACATGAAGAAGAGTGCTCTCCTATAGAACACACCAGTTGAATGTGTTTTTTTCCTTGGGCTTTTCACACTGTCTTGTCTGAAGAGCTTGTCTTTTCTGGTGGTTCCTTGCAAGCAGGGAAATCTGCATTTCTAATCCCACATGGGGCACTGCCTGTGTACACATGTGCTAACAGAAGCAGCAGGAATGAAAAGAGGGCGGAGCTTACTTACGGGCTGTCAACCATGTCATTTCCAAGCAGCTCATTTGCATAATTAATTTGGGTGGGATAAGACAATTATTTTATCATTTACTGGTCTGATCAATATTTTCAAAAGATGAGAACATTTCGAGTTTTTATCTCGCACTTTTTTTTCTTTCCAAGTCAAGCACGGCTCAATAAAGTTTTAAAATTAAAACATTGTTTCTATTTTGAAAGAATAAAAGTAGTTTTTAAATACTTTTAATTACAAAATAATATTGCTAGTTTTTGCTAAATGTTATTAAAAAGGTTTTTATCAGGATTTTTAAAATGCTGAAGAAATATATATAGTTTTTACACACAGGAATTCTATCATCACTGATTTGCCGATTTTTGTATTTGGATACTAATATGGAAATCACCCAGAGTTGTCTATTGTTATTTCTAATCATTTGGTTAAGCAAAAGAGCAAAGGCATCTGCTATGCCAATAACCTAGCTTCAAAAATAAAATAAAGCATGAAAAATATTGCTACTCCACCCACCCATCGTGGTCGTCGTCACTTTGCGCTGAAAACTGCTGCAACAATAAACACTACAAATCAACTTACAACTTCTTCCACTGCTGTGGAACTGTGATAGGTGACCTGTAGATTTAATTTTCTTTTTCTTTCTAACTCCCTCCCCCCTCTCTTCCTCCCTCCCCCTCTATTCCTCCTTACCCCTCTCTCTACGCGTCTCTCTATGCTCCTCCTCTTTCTGCTCTTCACTCTTTCGTTTCATTTGATAAACTTATCAGCATCTTCTTCTCCCTTCCTTTCTTATGGTAATCTAACAATTCTACAGGTTCAGTCCTAATCATCAACTCCATTGCTTCCTCCTCCTCCTCCTCCTATTTCTTTGACTTTTTACCCCTCCCCTACTGCTGTGGTGGTGGCGGCCGTGGTTACTCGGCTGCTGCTGCTGCTGCTGCTGCTACCAGCATCTATGGGCATCATTCTGGATCTCCCTTCTTCCTCTCTTTCTCTCAGGTTTTGTTGTTCTTTCATCATCGTCTCTTGCTTCTTGTTCTTCAAATCCTTCCCACCCATAATCATTAGTGCTGTGGCAGATCGGCTCCAGTTGTCATCCAGTTGTGCAGGCCACGCGCCCAACTAAACATCATGCAGCGGATTTTACTTTGATGATGAAACTAGATTCTTGTGTTTCTTCACCGGAGGAACCGCCAAACTAATGGATCACTATCCAGTAGGTGGCCCTCGTCGGCAGCGGCCCATGTGAGTTGACCAAAACCTGTCTTGCACCCTATCTTTTGTTTCATTTCTATTTTAATTTATTATTAGTCTAAAACTGCCCTCTTCTTCGGCCTTCATCTTGGTATTCGCGTGCACGCGCGCGCACACACACACGCGCGCGCGCACACACACATTCACACACGCACATATTCCACAGCGTATATGCCAGCAATTACGTCTCTAAGTTTCTATTTTTAAGGCTTCACTAATTAATGTTCTTTTTTCTTTTTTCCTTTAACTTGTTTCCAAAAACAAGTGATTATCAGCATTATTTTTGACCAAAAAAAAAAAAAAAAAACTGCTTCCGAAATTGGTACTCTGTTGTATTCTTTTTTGAACAACATTTGCTAGACTATTTGGTTCATTAGTGTGACTGATTTCAAAAAAGGTTTTATGGTGTTACAAATTCATATAACTTTGTAAAATCCTTACTTAATAATGAAAACTTACACATTAATTATCTCTAAAAAGGTTTTTATTTTTACCCAATTTTTAAAAGTTTTCCCACGTCCACACTACCTTTCAGTCAATAAATAGAAACATATTTTTCAGTCTTTAATTTCCTCTTTTAAGAAAATCGGATGATGTGTTGCACTTTTGGCGCGGATTAAGTTTTCTGAAATTATTGAATATAGAAACTAATTTTTTTTAACAATTGCTTGAAGAATGGTGGTAATAAAAACCAACAAGTATTTTAAAATTTAATCTAGGAGAAACCGTTTTTAACACCTTTTCTTCGAAAATACGCGAAACTTGTCATTAAAAAAAACTTTGGTTTGTTTCACCCTATTTTTGTTATTTTTTGTTGTTGTTGTTGTTTAACACAGTGTTTTTAATCGAATTATTAGCAGTCAACTTAACTCTTCTGACGTACCAGGGAAGCATGTTAGTGTTATGTCACGTAGCAATACCTATCCGGGTTTTTTTGGCCATCAGAAAATAATTAAACTACCTCATCAGTATCTCACACAACTTTTATGCCATTACGCAAAATTGAAAATTGTTTTCCTGGATCTGCTGAGAGATTTCATTTTTTTAGAGGGATTTTCATTATTAAAAAAAAAATGCAGTTGTATCGATTTGTAAACTCCCAATTATTTCTTGAACAAACTTTAATGATATTCAAAACACGCAGATTTCTATAAGGCAAAACGTGTGCGTCTGCTGTGTACGCATTTCAGTTGTCATGGCAACCAGCAGAAGAAACTGGATTTAAACTAAGATTTCTCTCAACTTTGAAGAATTGACTCATTTGGTCAAAGTTTTTATTCCTAAATATAGATTTAAATGCGTTTGATGGTTTGCAGTTGAAAAGCAACGCTAAACATAAAATAATTATACAGGAGTATATAAGCTTCTTCTTTTTTTTTTAATCAACTGCAATTGTTATGTACGAATGAATCTCAAGTCTCATTCATTTGAAACAATATCCGCATAAGTCAATTTCCTGGTTTTTCACGAAAAGCTTGTCTCTCAAATTACGTTTGGTTTTAAAAAGATTTAACATTGTCATCAACATCATGTTTCTTCATTTTTTAAATCATAATTTTGTAAAGATCCACAACCAAAAATGTAATGATAATGTAATTTTGTTTTATCATTTCTTTTTTTTTTTTTTTTTTTACTGTTGGAGTTTAATTGATGATTAGTGAATTAAGCTTCTTTGCCTTGTTCTTAATTTAAATTTTAAATTTATTTATTTATTTTTTTCGAAATAAAGAAGTTTAAAGTTTTTCTTCAAATGTCATACAAGTTTTTTTTTCATTTTTCTTGGTGGGGAATCATTACTTCCTTTATGATGGAAGATATTTTTCATTTTCTCTTAGACAACTGAAATAAAATCTTTTTTGTTTTTATTAATTAAAAAAAGGAAAAAATATGTCTGTCTTTCAGTAGTGTATTCGATTCGATTTAAAAGTTCACCAGAATTTGGTTTTTGGCAGTAACGTTTTTTGTTTTTTTTTTTTTTTTTCCTATTTTGAAATTTTTAAAATTATAAACGTCTAGTCTAAAAAATAAAAAATATTTGTACATGTTGTGGAACGGGGTAGGGTGAATAGTACCTAACATACAGTCTGATAGTTTTTCAGTTTCGTTTTTCTGGATATTGTGTCTCTTATCAAATTAAGGTTCAAAGAAAAAAAAGCTACTCCATCTGCTTTTTTTTTTTTTTGCTTTCTTTTCAATTCATGGTATAGAGGAGTTCTGAGTTGAATATTTTTCTGTTTTTTTTTTTTAATACTTTCTTTAATCTTTCAATTTTCAAAATTTTTTTGTTTAAAATATGTCTTGTGTTTTGAATTTAACAAACTCTTACTTACTTGCACCAACCAAACTATAAAATGTTAGGTTGTAGAAAATAATAAAGAAAAATCCCAGTATTTGTTATTATTAGCGTTGTGAAAACAAGTTGATTAAAAAAACGTACCTTTTTTGGTGATTTTATTTAACAATTATATCTGCTAAAAAGTAGTATTATATTCTGAATCATATGTGACGAAGGTTTGCAAATTGTTTTCAAAGTTTTTAAGAAAAACTTCTCTTGACATATTTTCTCAAATTCTACTAAAAATAGAAAAAGAAAAGAAAAAGCAAACAAATAATAGGTATGATTTTTTTTATTTATCTTTGTTTCCTGTTTTGTTTGAAAAGCAATCATTTGTTTTCTGTGCCAAAAAAATCCTTCTACAATATTCATAATTCATTTTTTTCTGTTTACCTACCCTCAAATTTTCTATTATTGCCGTATGTTGTTAAATTAAACTGAACTTCTCAACAGTTCTTTTCAAAACAGTAATTGTCACTACAGAGATAATTTATTTTACATTTCAAAAACCACTCAGTACATTAAGCTAAAATTGGATTACAGTATTTCAGAGTAGTAGAGAGTTTTAAATTCTTCCCATGTGTGTTCTATCAACATAATGGGAATTCAATTACACCTTTTTTTCTTTTTGTAAGACAGGAAAGAAGACTCAGGTTAAAAACATCTCAGAATGTTGGCGTTTTGGAGTATCAAAATGCCTTTGAAAGAAACAACAACAAAAAATCCTTGAAATGTTATTGTGTAAACACTCACTTGATCACCAGTCCCTTTGCAAAGCTTAAGTTAAAAGCTGATAGATAGTTTGGTTTTTGTTGCTTTGTACATGAAAAATGTTGAGTTTATCTTTTGTATTCTTTTATTTTAATTTTATTGCTGTTACGACTACTATTTCTAAACTTTTCCCACATTCTTAAAATAAAATTCTAGCATTTTTATTGACAGACTGATCCCTACTATTGCCGAGTGCATCCTCGGAACATTATTGCTAGAGAAACTTTAAGCATTTGTATTTTCCTGAGAAACTCAAGCTTCAAACAAGTGCAAGACAATTCTTTTTCTTTTTAGTATATTTTTTTAATAATTTGATTTTTTAATTAGAACTTTATTTTTGCATTGTTTCTTTAGTTTCAGATATAATTTTTTAAGCAGTGTTTATACTTTAGTTTATTCCTTATTTGTTGTTGTTTTTTTATTTTTATTGTACTGCGAACATTTAGCATTTTGAAATAAATCAGTATGCACATATAAAAACAAATAAATATTGGAACTTCTTTTTGTATTATTATTAGGCAATGATAGTTTAAGTTATATGACGAGTTTTAATTTTTTCCCCACATAATGTTTTTTATTTTTTAGAATGAAGTGGAATTATTTGCATTTTTGTCATAACTTTTAATTTTAAAAACTATTACCAACTTTTTACATTCACTACTTGACCCTTACTTTTTTATAACTTCAACATAAAAAATTATCATTTTCGAAACTCCTTTGAAATAGAATAATGCATTTTGTTTTCATAAACAGCTTGCTTTTAATTTTTATCTTGATTTAACCTTTCCCCACTTTTAGACAAGTTGATTTAGCAAAAATAATGATGTTGATGACAACGAATTATTTTTTTTTAATTCACAAGAGTTATTTATTTTGTTTGCAAACCATACATGAAAAAGAAGCTTGTATATAATCAAACATGCTGAGCCTTCTTCCTAGTAGCAATGTTGAACTTTAAAAAGGTCTTCTTTTATCTGTATCCAAGATCAAGGATCTCTGATCATGGTGCTCAAGCCTCTTCTCAGGTTCATTGTTTTTCTTTTACTTTCAATTCTTTTTTATTTATTTATTGTTTTTACTTTATACATACATACATACATACATACATACATACATATATATATATATATATATATATATATATATATATATATATATATATATATGCATCCTTCTGCTTGCACTGGCGTGAAACAATAACTTAATCGAAGACAATAGCTTTGCGATGCCATGACAAAAACTGCAAACAATTACTGTGCAAATTTTTGTTTATCTTTTCCAGTGTGTCTAAAGGTTATCTCACATGTCCACTGGGGGAAGAAGCTGCGAAGAATAAAAAGTCAAACTGTTCAATCATATTTGCTGTTCACATCTCTGTGGCGCACTGATACAAAAAGAAAGCCACACTCCTTCCATCAACTCTTCCACCAAAATAAAAAAAAATATATAGAAATAAATAAGAACTCTATCAGAGAAGCAAACATAACTTGATGAAGGTTAATTCAATTGTATTATTTTGTTATACTGCTGCTTTGTATCTGTTGTCATTTTTTTCATTTTCTTCCTTTCTCTTTGTTATCTCTTGTTTCTTGTTTCATATTGTTTTCACAATGACATATGCTGTGATATAATGGGTTGTTAGCTTCTGAAACTAAACCTAACTTCAGTTTGAATGACTTTAAGATAATTTACTGCTTTGTCTTTTTTCTCTTCTGTCTTCCCTGCTTCTTTTGTAAAATTCATAGAATAATTCTTGTGACTTCTGTATTAAAATAAAAATAATCACTTTTATTTGTAGAATTTTACTGAGTTAGTAATATCAGCTGTATGATCCCCACATTTAAGTGTGAATCTTTCTATAATTGTTCTTGATATATACAGTTGTATTTTTATCTATAAAGTATCCTTATAGTGTTTTTGCATATATTTGATGTGTACATTGAAGGTACCATATATAAGCACATACACACACACACACACACACACACACACACACACACACACACACATACATATATATTGTGACATACAAAGTTTCATACAGTATATTATTGTCTATATATGAGGGGGACACAGTAAAGTTCTCAACTAGAGAAAGAATGTCCTCCCCAAAAACAATTCTAATGTTTCGACATTTGTTCAAATTTTGAGAAGTGGGTTGAGCCGAAAACTTTTCAACACACCTTTCATAAGTGACTTTATTTACAGTTTTTATTTTTATTTATCTCAGTCAATACCGATTACCAAGCTAACTAGTTATCTTAGTAAAAAATATAAATAATAATGCGTAGGGTATGTTTTTTATCAAATACTTTTAAAGTTTATTTTGCCTATGGATTAACAGAAATATTTATCATTTATAGAGAAGTAATTTATCTTCATATTCTATTGTTATTTCTTGGAGTTGTAAATCATTCTATTTTTGCACAATGCTACCCACTTATCAGAAAATGTTGATTACAATTCTTTTCTAATTATAGAATGAATATAAAATAAAATACTGCTATGGATTATTTCTGATATTTTTATTAGTTGACTAATCTAATATGTAAATATTTTTTTTTAGTAAAGCTTTTAAATTCATGAATTTATCTAAAATTTTGTATTCATACATTTAAATTTCATATTGAATCCTAAACTCACACTGGATTTTTTTACTTTTCATTTGGATAATTCCTTTGTTGCAGTTTAGATATACTCCTTTGGGTTTTGAATTGTAAGTATTTTTTAAAATTCAGGATTGTATTTTTTTGATACAGTGGTAACTATCAATTTTTGTTAGCTAAAAAAGCTGAAGTTTCATAACTGTAAAATGCTTTTATTTAGCAAATCTTCCTCTCCTTTTTCTATCATTTTTTGAATTTAACTACTTTAAGTAATTCATTAATGCCAGTGTATATTCCTTAAAGATCTTTGCTGTGTTAATTTAATATGAGTTGGTGCTAAAAAGTACTTAGCCTGACTTACTTCCCAAAATCTAACCAAATGACCAAACATTACAATTTTCTTTAGAAGCACGTCTTGGTTGTGCTGGGAACTTTTCAACTCTCCCTTGTAATTTTTCAGGCTAATGTACCTGAAATATATCTAATGTATAAATTGTAATGTTGACAGGTTTCCTAGTTTATAAATTTGTTTCATCAATTTAATAAAACAAATAAGTAATAAAACGGGAAATTGCTAAGAGGAAAATTGCATATTTTTATTACTGAAAGTAAATTTGTCCAATATTTGTGTTGTGTATAATATTTTTATATTTAATTTTCTTCAATGTAATAAATTTTAATATAATTAAAAGAAATTATGCTATTCGAAAACTTTAAATTTAATTTTACCTTCTGAATTCCTTCTAATTTTTACATCCTTGATTCTGTTGTGAATTTTGGCTATAATGTTTAGTTTGCTTTTGTTTTAGAAGTATAAATTAATATGAGGAATTCATTGTAATTATTATTACTACCACCATTACTACTACTATAAGACTTGTAAAAATACAAACATTAATAATATTATAAACAAATTGATATATTGCAGAAATACATTAGGTGGTGCTATACTTTCAGTATTAAAACTTGTTAACCGTAAGGGTTTATTTATCAAATTATTTTGACATTGTGGCAAACAATATTGATATTTTCTAGTGTTATATGTCTGCCTGAATAATAAAAAGATCAACAGCACACACACACACACACTTCTCTGAATTAAGTATATTAATATTTATCAGTAAAGCTATTTTGGATTTGGATGAAGTATTTGGAAAGCGAGTTCCATTAGTTTTTGCATCTTCAACTTGTTCTTCTTTTGTAGTCTTCCTTTCAATTTTGCACTTTTCAACAATATTCTTGCAAGCTTAAGAGAAACTATTCAAAGCAAGCAACATGATTTGATTTAGAAGAGTTTCTTTGTATTTTCTTTTTGGGGGTCAAAAAATGTATTCAGCTCTGAATCATTTTCAAAGAATTAGCACAAAGATAAACTGTTAGCCAATTAATTAACTGTTAAACATTTGCATATATTTATACTCACTTATAAAAGCCATAACTTGCAATCATCATAGATGAGAACTGATTATCTGATCTTTGGTTGAATATTTGCTGATCAGCCTTTTGCCTTTCTGTTTCACTTGAAAAATAAAAGTGGCAATAAAAATTGTTTCCCAAAAAAAGGCAGAACATAACTATGACAGAATTGTAATACAAAAAAAAGTGATGAAAATTGAATACAAAAAATATTTATCTTTTGAAAATGTTGCATAGTTTTTTAAGAAAATGTCTCTGATTTTGTTCCTACCTGCTTGAATGATTTTCTGTATCAACAACCCCTTTTACTATCTTATCTCATTTATCTCCCATAACTTATCTTTCCAGTGAGACTCTCAATCATTGCTTTCACAATAAGTAACACAGTTCTTGGCTTTTCTACAGTAAGTCTCAGTCAAATGAATGTCTCTCTTTTTCTTTCCCTTTCTTTCTCTTGTATCAGTCTTTTCATTTTTATCTTTCATATAGAAAGAGAGGAAGAAAACATAAAAAATTTACATATATCTAAGTATTATGAAATCTTTACAACTTTATAAATTGTTAGATGTGACTTACTTGTGAAAGCTTTTCACATTCTAATATTTGCTTCTATCTTTTCTCACCTACAAAACACTCATAAATTGAGCTACTTAATAAAATAATTGCAGCTAGGCTTAGTTTACTTCAAATCCCATTGCTTCAGATTTATTTTAGCTTTTTCTTTTATATCCATTCATCCACTTGTCTATACACACACATCACCTTACACTAATAAAAAAGATCCACTAAAGTCACTGGGATTGAAGCTCTTATTTGAATTATATTTTCAAATCTTTATCAGTGTAGACAAAATTGTGATTTTTACTTTCAATCAGTATTGTTGTAAACCATGATTTTAGCCACTTATTGACATATTGATATTTCATATGCACTGCTATATGCACACACAGACATTTTATACATATCTATCTATTTATCTATCTGCAAAAATTATTTTGTTGTTACTTAGCACACAATGCTATGCAAAGTTTCATATGTGAGACACTCATCAGACATAAACTACCCTTTATTGTTACTCTCAGCACTCTGTGTACTGTATTATATTTTAGTAATAGCTTAAGCAGTGCATTGTTTTAAATGTGTTATATTTTGTTTGAAAATTAAATCCAGTGCAGTAGAATGCAGTAAATCATGTCAGCAACATGTAATGGCAACAAAAATGTATATATGTAGGTTTGTGTCTTAATGTTTGCAGTTAAGTTGATCCTACTTTATGCATACTTCTCTGACTGGTTGTCTAAGTTGTAAATTTAAAACTTCCTTCATAAGGAGACAGTTTTAGTTGCATGCTGTTTTTATTAAATATAATGAAATATTTGAATAATCACTATAATATTTGACGATACTCCTTTCACCCAAAGATATCTGCTAGTTGAGTGATACTACATATTTTGGGGATTTCATGCCTGTTCTTTGGTGTTTGTATCCAACACTCAGATTGAAACAGTTCTTTTACTGTCCCTTTTTAGCCTAGGAATCATTGTACTAATCACTGTGGCTTCTCTAGACAATGCAACTACAATGAAATTAACATGTACTTTAAAATTTTAATCCGCATGTACTCTATTTTAAAATTGTGTTACTTAATACATTTTTTGAATGAACACAAATGTATTAAGTTAAACTACAACCATCTTAACACTGATTTTGCGTGAAATAATTTTATATTGACTGCTATATAATAAAACTGATGAATTACAAAAATGTCAGTTATCAAATATTTATAGAATAATTTGAAAGTGCTTCAGATCTGTTAGGCTCTTTGCTTGGTTCTAATTCTTAAACTCAACCAATTTTAAAGTAAGTACTAATAACCTTATTTATTTGAACACTAATTTCTTCAAGTAAACTTCTAAAATTATAAATATAGTGTCAAGCTATTTTAAATATTCTATTTGACTTCAAAAATTAGCCAATTTCAAAGTTAAAATCTATTGTGATAGTCATGAGTTTGTATCATATCACAAAATTACAAAATTGAGATACACATATATACAGATGCTTAATATTCCTTAATTTTAAATGTACTTTATTGAGAGAAAAAAGCTAAATTGCTTTGATTTTTCTATTATTATCTGTATCACTCATTTGTTTGTAATTATTATTCTAATCCATTTGTAGTTTTAGACTTTCATAACCAGTTTGCTGTTTCAGATGTTATCAAATCTGGTTGTGATTCTTTTTTTGATTCCTGATTCTTTGAATCATTTTGTCATACTCTATTTCCAAATCAAGAGCTTCTTACTGGCACAAGCATTTGTAGCACATGTGGCCACTAACAATCTGCTTTCTTTTCTTCTTTATCACTTTTTGTAATTAATTTTGAAAAAGAAAAAAAAATGTTGAACCATTTTCATTCTTTTCTAAAATAAACATTTGAAAAACCAGCAGTAAAATTGGGATAAGGGGAGAGCTGTGTGTAGGAAGTGGTAAAAAGGAAACAGTTAAAATAACTCCAATCTGGTATTAGTTTTTCCTTCTTCCTACTCCTTTAGACAGAATTGTCTTCTTGATTCTACAGGTTCTTTTTTTTTTATTTTAAGTGGGATACAGATGACTTTTTCTCCCTTCTTTGATTCAGTAAACTCCCTCCATGTGTTGTATTTGTTTCTGAAGAATAATATTAATAAAAAAATTAGAAATATATTTTCAAAAACATTTAGACAAAGCAAAAATATTACATTGATAACACCAAAACAGATTTTGTACGTGTTTAATAGACGAAAAAAATTTCAATTTTTCTTGAATACAAACCAGAAGTTTTTTTTGTCATGATTTTATTTATTCTTACTATTTTTAAAAGGGTTGTTATAAAATCACATTTCTTTTCTTTTTCTTTTACTTCCATAAGTTTTTCACCCCATTCTTTATATAGGTCACCTTTCATTTCAACACTAAGAGCAATATTTCTTATGTGTATATGTTTCCATTTTAGAATGACAAGCTACTGGCTTATGTCAAGAATGTGGTTAATCTTCAGCACCACCCATCTTTTTTTTCCCCAGCTTCTCTTCATTTTTCTTTCCTTTTTTTTTCCCCATTTATATCTATATATATATGTTTTATTTTCTACTTATTTTTATGTAAAAGTTTATGTCAAGAATTTTTTTGCTCTTTTGGTAATTCCATATTTTTGCAACAACAATAATAAATAAGTGTTCTATCTTATATATTTATCTTCAGAAAAATTATGTTGAAAACTTTTTTCCACATTTAATAATTACCACTGAACCTACTATTTTCTATGGTGTTTAGATCTTGGGGGGGAAAGAAGAAACCATCATATTTTTTTTTTGTGGTTAATATTTTGTAAATGTTTTTTGTGTATATATATATATATATATATATATATATATATATATATAGTACATCATTTTGAATTCTTTAACTTGTCTTGTTTTATGTACACCAACAATATATAATTCATATCTAATTAACAATCTTCCACTAATTAACCCAACTGTCCTCTCATGTAATTGGTTCTGCAAAGAATAATTGGATATTTTCACTTTTTCTTCTATTTCCTCACCATAGCTGTTTGTTTGTAACCAAATTCTTTGCTATGAATCTTGTATAAGATTGTCACTTTACTTAGTTATCAGTTTTTGCTGTGTATTTAATAAGAGCAGGTTCTATCATTTGTGTTATTTTATATAATTTCTGAATTACTTCTGCTCTGGCCACATAAGATGCTTCAACCAGCAAACATGCACACACAAACTTCAAGGCTACATTTATGTCACACTCAGAAGAGACAGTTGCTTTGTTAAATCATCTCATCTTGAATTATTCCAAGTCATTTCATTTACTTTTGAACATCTTTATTGCTATGGTTTTACAATTGTATCAGATGGCAAATATACTTTAACATTTCTGAAAACCATAAGTCATCTGTGGTGAAAGGAAAAATAATTTCAACTGTAAGAATTTTTAAAACTCTTCTGTTGAGAGCTAATTTTAATTAATCTTATGACAATTTATTGAATTATAAAAAATATTTTTGCAAATATTTTTACTTTATGATAAAAAAGCAATGTTAAAGTTGGAAAAAGAAAAATATAAATGTAATTAAGATTTGAAAAGTATACTTGAATTGTTATTACAAATTTATGCCCTAAAAAAACTTTGTCTTTCTGATAAAGAACTAGATCCTGCTCCCAATAATCCTTTCAAAGGTCTCTCATTAATTACATTCTTCTTAAACATTAACTACTAATTAAGGATTAGATATTGTCTATCCAATTATGACTTATTACAGCATCATATGACCAAAATTTCCAAAATATAAGAGAATAATAATTATTATAAAATGATTTTTGCATTTGTTTATATTGTTATAATTTAATCTTTGTACTTATTTTCTCTTTTAATCAGATCAATTTTGATTTTACAAATATAATACATAATTTACGAATTCATTTAACTGAAATGTGTTTATAAAGCTTAAATTATACCATATTTCAAAAAGTATTTTTGTATCAGCAAAAAATTTATAGCATTCAGAGAAAAACAGTGTCAAAATATATGCATATTAGAATTAACTGAAAATTAATTTAAAAAATTAATGCATTTGTCAACACCATTATATCAGTTTTGTTATAGAAAATATATAAAAAGGAACTTTTTATATATTTTCTATAACAAAACTGATATAATGGTGTTGACAAATGAAAAAAAAAGTTTTAAATTATAATTTGCCCTTTATTTCAATTTGGGCTTAAACATGTTGAAATAATGTGTAGTTCATTGATATTATTAGTTTTAACTAAAGAGTGCTATAAGATTATCATGAAAATAAGTTTAAGAAAGTCATTAAGAATATTAAGTAATTTTTATAATCATATTTTTTAATAATTCTGTCCTTGTTCTTGTTAAATATATCACTAACAAACTACCTAATATCCTCATCGACAATTAGAAACTTAAGTTTTTTTACAATAAAATTATACTTATTTATTTATTTAACAATGATACTTTGAATATTGTACATAAATATTAATCTATTTAACTAATTAATGCTCACTGTAAAACTCAATATTATAAAAATTAAAATAACAATCCAGTATTAATTATAGGTTTCTAAAAAATATCTAGCATTAATTAAAAGATTTGTTAAAATCTGGTATTAATTATAGGTTTCTACCTATAACATATTAATGTACAATGTCCCCCTCTCCAGTAGGATGGTGGGCATTAAAGGATTAAAATTCTTTTAAGCCATTTATTTATATAGGTTGAAATATCTAACACAGTTAATATCAGAAGTAACAAACTTTAAAAACGCAATAATGAAATATTTCTCAAATTTCAAAACTCCTCAGCAATTCTTACATAATTAGATTTTATCCAAAACACATTTAAAATAGCTTTTAATTAAACATTTAAGAAGAAACATAATAAAAATAGCCAAAGAAGACTATCTCTTGGTTCTGTTTGCTATCTGAAACTTTAAAGTGCAAAATTCTTTTTTGTTTTATTTTTCTTTACATTTTTTTCCCCATATGCCTGCTCAAGAACAAACTTTTTTATTTGCTTTCATTGAAGTCCTCACATAATATGTAATGGTTTGAACTGTAACAATTTTATTCAAGCAGGCAATTTCCAAGCCAGAGTTCAAAACCTTAAAGATGCGTAAGCAAATAAAATAAACCAAAAAAGCCATTACAATATGAAAAATGATGTTTTTTATTTAGTTTACTCTCTCTCACTCCCTCTCTCTCTCTCTCTCACACACACACACACACACACACACACATATTATTTATTTAAAAAATGTTCCTTTGAAATCAGTTTTATTAAGATGAAATATGCTTTAGATATAATGAATTTAAAAAGTTTCTTCTGGTATGTCAAGTGCCCCCTTCCAATTGACTTATTTTACTTATTTATCCAATTATGTGGTTATTGTCTTCAAGCTTTTCATATCTAACTTATTAGTTTAGGGGAGTTTTTCATTCATACAATAAAAAAAATTCTGTAAATTTTCCCTGCATATTCAGTTTAACTTGAACACTATCTTAGCTCTTATTTATTTTTTATTTTTACATTTCCTGTAGCAAAAAAATGTCATAAGATCTTTTAAAGATCACTTTTACTATTTTATCCAATTCATATTTACTTTTATTTTTCTTATTTCTTTGTCAAGATGGATTCTTGGTTGTGAAATGGAGGAATAGTTCATTGAAGAAAATATTAAACTGTAAATGTTGTTCATTAAAATAAGTATTAACATGTTTGAAAGCTGGGTGTGTGTGGGTGTGTGTGTGTGTACATACATACATACATACATACATATATATATATATATATATATATATATATATATATATATATATATATATATATGTGTGTGTGTATATATATACACACACACACACACACACACACACAAAGTGGAAACTGAAAAGTTCTTGGCTTATCCCAGAAGAAACTCAAAAACAATTTCTGATGTTTGTTTTTTTGGGCCAGATTTTGAAAAATGGGTTGCGCCAAGCACATTTCAACAGCTCCGTGTGTGTATATGTATGTATGTGTGTGTATGTGCAACACAGAAAGAAAAGAGCTAATAAACAAACCAATGAAGAACTTTTTCTGCTTAAGAGAAAAAAAAAATCCCAAAACAGAAAAATCCATTTGACCAAGAAGATAGTGAAAGAGTTAAGGTGAGTATGCACTAAATTTTGATGCTTGACTCTTGTTGAATCTTGGTCTCCTAGGTAAATTGGAATAAAAAGAATAGGAAAACACCAAATCTTTGTATTTGGGAAAAATAATTGGGAAAAATAATTGGGAAATAAAAATAATCCTTTGTTATAAAATTTCCAACTTTATAATTATTAACCATTATTCCTTACTTTTTTGTGACAAGTTTAATGGTATAAAATATGATCAATTATTTGTAACAATCAACTAATTGTGATATATAATTATTGCTTCCTAAGAGTAAAAATGATGTTTTCTTTCTCCAAGTTGAAAGATATTGCTTTGAAGCGAAACAGTTCAAGTTTATTTCCTCTTTCTGTTGTTTTCTTTTTATTTATCACACTTTGTTACTCTTATCCATGTCTTTGGTCGGGTAAATTAATTTCTATAGCAATTAAAGATATAAACAAATATTTGCTAATCATGTAATTTATTAATGTTGCATTTTCTTTTATGTAAGATCTTCTTTTAAGTCTCTTCCACTATATGCTAATTTTATTTATTGCCTTACAGTTTGGTAATATAAAATCCAACATCATATTCTTTTTTTACATTTGGTTATGTGGACTCTTGATTATCAAATTTTTTAAAGTTCCAGTTTATCTGTAGTTTCCATTTTCTTCTATACTTCTTTATTTTCAGCTTTCACTTACCTTCATTCAAAATTATGATACCCAGCCACCTAAGTTACAGAAAAAATATTTGTTTTTACTTAATCTACACTTTACTCAATTCAAAGTACCATTTTACAAACAAAAATTGTTTCTCCATTTCATTTCTTTATGGGATTTCCACTCATTTATTGATTCATTTTTTGAGTAATTGCAAAGCTTCATATTTGTGAGACAAAACTTAGAATAAAATTTAAATTTACACATTTTTAAAAAATATTCCTGTGTATTTACACACTTACACACATGTATGTGTGTGTGTGTGTGTATATATATATATATATATATATATATATATATATATATATATATATATATATATATATATATATTAAATAGTTCTGAATTTTACCACTAAACATTATCTGAGAGGTGCTGAAATGTTCAATTAAAAAGGGATTTTCAAAAAAATCTTGTTTTGTCAGATTTTGGAAAATGGATCAATCCATGAAATTTTCATGACCTCTTGATGATATTTACTTGATGAAATGCAAAATTATTAAAAGTAAATGTCCTTAAAATAAACCTCATAATATAAAAAATATTTCTTCTACTTGTATTTTTTTTTTCTTTACTCCCACCCATGGGTTGTACAGTGCTGAGTTGAGTTAGTATTGTTTGTTCATCGAATACCCAACCTAGCCTGCTAGCTTGTTCTGCCCATTGTTTTGGCCAGGCCACAGCTAAAGCCTCAAACTTTGGAATGTAGTTCACAACACTAGACCCCATTTCTATTATAACCTAATTCCAGAAATACTTAATCTTTGCTTGTTTATAAAAGGGAAAATTGAACAATTTGTTATTATTATTTATTTAGATGCATCAACTAACCACAACAGTGGACTGATCTCATTGCTTATTATTTTTGTTTTGATTCTGTTTTCCTCTTTTTATATTATTTTTTTATTTCAAATCTCTAATTATCTTCAACATCTGAGAATATTAGCAATTCCAGTAAAGCACGAGTAGATAATGGTTTATTCCCGGTTTTATGCTTTGCCAATGAAAAAGCCATTCCTTTTGAATTAAGTTTTATATTTAAAGGTAAGAAAAATATATCCAAAAATGAACTTTTAAAAAAATTGCTGATTTACTTTTATATACTTTGCTTTTTGCAATCATTTTATTTTCATTTAATTCCAACCAGTGTTGAATCCAGATCAACAGAGAAAATTGAATGAAGTGAACATACATCAATTTATAGTTGCTTGGATAATATGTGAAAACTACTATAGAAAATTGCACTTGAAAACAATATTCTACTGGTTTATGTACTGTAAAGAAAATATGTTGGTAATTTCTATTAAATGATATAAATGTTGATATCTGTACAAAGAAATACATTATACCATATAATGTAAAGTCTTTTAAAAAGAAAACATCAAATATGAAAATATTTAAATGTATGAAAGTAAAATGCCAGTAACATATGAATTTTATACACATTTATGCATTCCGACTTCTCTTCATATATATATATATATATATACACACACACACACACATACACACAGGTATGACATAAATTTGTTGTTTATTAAATTTTGATAATGTTCATATTTCTTATGATTCATTGGAAGGGAAAGTGTTAAATAACATTGAAATAAAGAAAGATAGAAAGTAGTTGTGAGGGAAATAAATGTTAGTAATGTGGACTTTATAAATTTTGTGTGTATTTATGTATAAAAATATACTGAATGCAGACTTTTTTTAATGGACACTATGAAATCTAAAAAATTGTGTGGGTGACTGAAGAACCTAACAGGTTGTTTAAAAAGTTACTAAAATATTTGTAAAGGTAAGATATTCTAATCTTTTGAGCATTTTACATATGAACATACACTTTCAAAAGTATTTACATCTATGTATTTGTGCATGTTACTAAACAGTTAAGTAAGCACTCTTATGATTTTATGAACTGTAACTGGAAATACCTAATGTATGTAATCTAAACTATGAGCCAGTTATCTTTGTGTACATGAAATTAAAGATGCATAAATCTGTACTTACTTTTCATTTAATTTTACATATACTTTTACAAATACTGTTAAAATAATTTTTTTTGATCCTAAGCCTTGAAAGTGTATTGATAATTATTCTTTATTGAACTGTTAAGACTGAAGAACACACTCCCATTGAAAAGGAAAAATCAACAGTAAAAGCTGAAAATACCAGCATAAATAAATACATAGTATTCTCTTGAATACCAACTGTGTATTTCATAATTTTAGTTCTGTTAATTTAAAATTGGTTACCAAAAGTTAATGATGATGCTGGGAGCAATTTCTGCACTGGCAATATTGCTCAATCTTGCTAGCTAGCTTTATGTAAAAAAAATGAATGAGAATATCATCAAAGAATTTTCTGTTTCAACACTTCAGCACCTTGGTTGCTCTATTAAACAAAATAAAATATAAAGAATTTTATTGTTTTCCTTGTTCTCATCTTTTGCCACCTAAAGATAAAGTATAAACCTTTTCTTGGAATTAATTTCTTAACATCAACGCTTCATATACTTCAGAGTATGATTTCACAATTATTTTTTACTTTGCATAGTTTCAGAATTCCTGTATTACATGTTTCATTTCTAGTGGGAATGTAAGAGTTGTGCTAACATGCAGAAAAAAACAGCTGAAATTTTTGTGACACATAATGATGAAAGAAGGCTTGGAGAATTTAACACTTACAGAGTATAATGAAGGTAAGCAAAGCAGTGGAAAATAGCAATTAACCTACTTGATGAGTCTGAGTAAATGAATAGCAGGACAAGGGCCACAAAAAGTTGGGTGGTAAAGGGGCAAGAGGTACTTAAAGCAACAAAAAACATTGTTGTGGAGAGCCATGATCACCCACATCCTGAAAAATCATGCCATATAAAAGATGATTTGTTCTATTTTTTTAAATTATTTTTACTGTTATCATTACAAGAGATATTTATGAATGATCTCTTTCTATTCCTCATTTGCTTGCTCACCTCAACTCATACTGCATGCACATACATATTACCTTTTACTAATCACTGCTTGCTTCTCTCCATTTGCTTTTGCTTTACTAAGCATAAGTTTAAATGTACCGAATTGTAAAACAAAGTTTAGAACAAATAATCTATTATAATTTTTGTATTTCTTTATTGTCTGTTGTTATTGCATTGATGTCATTTAATCTACATCATTCTCTTGTAGCTTATACTTTGCATTTAATTGTTTTACTGCCTTCATTTTTTCTCTCTTTTCATTCATATCCAGCCATCTAGTTTTAAATTTTTCAAGCTGATTTTAACAGTGATTTGACTAAATTCTGTATATTGTGATCTGATTTGAAATTTATTTTAGCCATTATTTGTTACTTACTGAATGAAAAACACAAGTGAGGTTGTTTTGTGTTTGTTTGATGTTGGCAATTACAAGAAACAGAATTTTCTCTAGGATCTTCCTAGAAATTGAAATATCTTTTCTTGCTTTTGGCCACACACTTAAAAAGTGGTTAGTATTGGTAATCATATCCAAAGTTTTTCTGATGTTAAAATTGATCTTTGACATTGCCAGTATGATACTGGGTTTGAAACCTGAACCCTAGTTTCAGTTTTGAACACATAGCTGTATCCATAAGCATGATTCATCTCCATATCAAAAATGGAATTTCTTTTACTAAAGTTGTCTTCATTTAACAGAAGGAAATACAAAACTATAATATGTATATGAATAGTGTGTATTTAACAAAAACTATATGGGCATTTTTAGGCTATAAAATATCAGATGCTCATAATGGTAAACAACCTTCATTAATTATCAGAAATGTTCTACTAATCCTGTAAGGTTGATAGCTGGAAAAAATACTTTCAATATCAGTGCTCTTTGTTTATATAATTTTAATCTTTATAGCAAACATAAAAATATTTAATATTACCAATGGGATATGTTTTACTCTTATTTTCAGAATAAAAAGTGTAAAATAATGAACAGTAAAAATGTTTGCATAATGATGGATGGATGTGTGTGTGTGTGTGTGTATATATATATATCCAATGCTGAAGAACTACTCTCAGAAGTGCAGGCAGACAGGTTTTAGTGCTGGATGGAGCACAGTGGAACAATTCTTCAACTTTACGGTCCTCCTTGAAAAACATCTGTAAAACCAGTAGGATCTGTTCCACAATTTCATTAATTTCAAAAAAGCATTTTATTGGGTATGGCATGATGGACTTTTGCATGTTCTCAGAGGATTCAGCATAGAAGAAGGACTCAAACAAGTCATCCAGGCCCTCTATGACTATGCCATCAGTGCTGTTCTTTTGATTAACCAAGTGGGAAATTTCTTCTAGATGACTATTGGTATTAGACAGGGGTGCCTACTTACTCCAGCACTCTTCAACCTGTTTCTAGAGGGAATTATGTAGGACATCCTCCATGAAAACAACACTTCTATCTCTATTGGTGGTAGACCTGTTTGCAACCTACATTTTGCAGACAATATAGATCTAATGGGCAGTAACAATGAGCTGTAAGACCTGACCAACAGACTTGTTGAAAAAGTCAGTGCAACACAGAAATTCAAAGTAATAGTGAAGAGCACAAGCAACACCAGTGCCAGTGTCACCATGAATGTCAAACCACTGGAGGAAATGTCCAGCTTCAAATACTTGGGAGCAACCTCTCAAAAGATCGCACCTGCAGATGGATTACGACAACCATGGCAGCATTGGCCAAACTGGAAATGATACAGAAGAGCAACATCAGCTTCCATTCCAAGTTCAAGCTCTACAAATCACTGGTTGTATCTATCCTCCTCTATGGATTGAGACTTGGACACTTCTGGTTGAGACAGGAAAATGATCCAGGCGTTTGAGAACAAATGCTTGAGGAAGTTCTGCTGCATCTCCTACTGGGAGCACAAAAGCGATGACTATACAGAACAAGGTCAATAGTCTTGTGGACCAACAGGAATCTCTTCTTGCCACTATTAAGCATTGGAATGGTTTATCCATGTCACATGGCATAATAGCCTCTGCAAGACCATCATCCAAGGCACTGTTGAAAGTGGGGATGACAAAGCAAGAACTTGTCCGATAACATCAAAGAGTATTTGGACATGACAATCTGGAAATCCTGTGAGCCACCACCAACAGACCAACAATTGAAGCAGTCTAGGGATTGATGATGATGTTATATGATATATATATATATAGTAACATGCCAAGACCTATATCAAATCAGTTGTTCTTTGACTATCTGATGAGTTGTGAACACGGGATAGGTTGTCCATGGCAAGATGATGTGAAATATTGGAATTTGAACAAGGCATAACAGTGGGTACCAACCAGTGGGACAATCCATTTATGAAATTGTCAGGACATTTGACATCCCTTGATCTATGCTGTCATGTGTACTGGATATATCTGATGGAAGATATTAGTGCCCATTGTAAGTGCAATGGCTAACTGCAGGTCTTAAATTATCAGAGGTATCTGAAAAGAGTTGTATACAGTAACAGTTAAGTGGCACTGGTTTCAATCATATCACATTCAATAAGTATCCCATAGATCACTTCAATTTTCTTAGCTTCTGTGGGAAGAGCAAAAGATTCACTGGGTTCATCATGTCACTAATTGGATGATGAAGAACTGGCAATGTGTGATATGCAATAAATCAAGGTTCCAGTTGTTTTTGGTTCATGTGTGATGCAGACCTCATGAATTCCATTTGTCAATAAGTTACCTTGCAGGCAGGATGTGGGATGTGTTCACTGGTTCACCTATATAGATCATTGACCAGTGATTTGCTACATTGAAATGTTTCATATACCTTGACATCAATGAGTTACTTATGCAAGTCACTCAGAATTGGTTTGAGGACCATTCTAGAGACTTCTGAGGGGTGATGACCAGATAATCAAATCTTTATTAGAGAGACATGTGACAGCATGGCATATCATCTCTTCAAAGTTGTTCCAACCACTTTCAGATACAATTGATGCCACATAGAGTTGCTGCACTTTGCCAGACCAGAGGGAGCCTTACATGTTACTAAGTGCCTATCCCATTTTTGGCATGTCTCATATATATATATATATATATATATATATATATATATATATATATATAGTGTGTGCATATGTATGCCATACATCCTGGTTAGGCTGGGACTGTTTCAATTAGAGATTTTTTGTGTCATTGTTGAAGCTGAAAGCATGTTGGCATGAAATTTTTTTATTATGCAAGAAAACTAAACATATAATAAAAATTCAAAATTATCCTGGTGTGATTTTTTAAAATTATGGTAAGCCTCTCTCTCATTATTATTATATTAGATATAATAATATTCAAAACTGTATTGAAGGCCAACTTAGTTTTGTAATTTTTCGCTCACTCATTGGGACACTCAACAAGGATAATTGCATTGGTCACAGGAAATCTTTTATTACATGCAGATTTATATATATTAACCTTCTAGCTTGCATATTACATTTACAACTGTCAATTTCACACGCTCTCTAATAGTTGAAAGGTCAAATAATCATATTGTGTTTGTAACTTTAAATTTAAAATTTCCATCTACAAGAGTTAGGGTTCTCTATAACAATGAAACAGTCAAATAATCATGCTACATACACACACACACCTGTAGACTGCTATGAATATAAGCTAAATAAATTTGCTGATATTCAAAATGACTATATTTCTATTTAATTATATATCTGTTTAATTATATATCTACTTAAATATATATATATGTATATATATATTTCTTCCTGTCATTTTTGACACATGTGAACCAACAGCTCCAAGTTCATTCTTTGTGTTTATGCCTAATGTGAATTGTTAAGACACATATGCAGCAAGTGGTTGGAATTTTAGAAGTGCATGTTAGAAGGCTTGAATGAGTCAGTGTTAGATCTTAACACATGAAGAATGTCAAAATGTGATTTCTCAGAATTCTTGATCTCTTTATAGCAAGCAGTTCTACATATGATTAGTAGCTAGGACGTCAATGGAATAAAGTGGGATAACTGTAGAATTGAGGAGTAATTGAGTTCATTTTTGAAATGGACTAAAGGTTAAGTTTCATTACATAAAACCACTTAGAATCATCTTACGTGAGGTATCTTGGTGTTTGGTGATCACATGCCTGTGACCCACCTCACCTTGCTTGGAATTGCATCAAGAAAGATTCAATCCAAGATATCTCACATTTGATAAACAAACCAGAACTGCAGACTCTAATCCAGTGTGTATCTACAGATGGTGCAAAGACAATTTTTTAGAGGATATTGAGTCATTTAATATGGATGCAATAATGGGTTTATGCTTCTGGGCCATATAGGTATGTTTTCAGTATCACGGCACAGTAGATACTGATCTTTGTTTTCAGGAAATCTTTCTGAAAATCCCAGTGATGGTGAGCGAGTTTACCATAAGCATCAGTTGCTTTGAAAATGTAGTTGACAATTTTGTCATTAAGTGAAGCAGCATAGGTTCACTTTGCTGCCAAGGTATGAAAAAGATTTTATGTATTTGAGTTCTTTTCTGTCAGTTGTAATGAGTACAGTTGAAGATCTGCTTGGGCTGATGAACTACCTCAGACTTGTTAATGGTGTTTGTCAATCCAAAATTTAAACTGACAAATAAAAACAGGCCAGTGAGCTCCTGTTCTTGTAACAAGTACTGCTATGAGAGTTCTTACATATATACACACACAAGTGTCAAAAGTCATGGGATAGATGTCTAGTATTGTACAAGACCCCTTCTAGCCTAGTGAAGTGAAGCAACTCAGTCTCATGAGAGATGTTGAACAATGCTGTCCACATCTCAACCTGATATTTGTAATTGCAAGATCTTGTGTACAAATAAACATCTCTCCTATGTCCTATAAATGCTCAAATTGGCGAATGTAATAGCCACACCATATGCCTGAATAATCCAGAATACTTCTCAAAATCAATTCTGGGTAACTTGGGCCTGGGGATAATTTTGTTGAAATAAACACTGTTGCTTTATGGCCTCCATGAATTGGTACAAATAATCACAGAAATGCATTGTAGCAGTCATTGGTCAATAACATGTTTAGAAGGATCAGTAGATCCAACCTATGCACATGAATACATTCACACTATTATGGATCTACCAATATTGTTGACAATGGATCCATGGTTTCATGGGGATCTGCACCATGCATGGATCTTATCTTAAGCCTGAATCAGCTGGAACTAGACCACACCAAATGTTGCCATTTTTCCAGCATCCAATTTGTGACATTGCAAATTCAGAGGGAGGTACTATATCTGGTTCCATGGTGTCTTCTGCTAGCATATCCTATTGTAGGTAAAGAACACAAAACTTAACTGCTGGATATGTATCTGGTACCTACAGAATTAAACGTGGATATGATTTGAACTAGTTTCATTTTTCTGTTATTGCATACAATTCTGGTCATGATCATTCAAGACATGTGGTTAGCCACTGTGCTGTTTACAATGGGTACTAATGACTTCCATCAAGTATCCCCAGTACACATGACACTGTAGATCAGGTAATCAAATGCCTTGATAATTTCAGAAATGGATTGTCCCATCTTTCAGGCACCCATTATCAGGCTCCATTCAAATACCTATAATTCATAAAACAAGTGCTTTATAACTTCAGCACTTCACCAACCTTAGCCTCTATGAAATGTTCATCAATGGTAAACTATCAGTAAACACCTAAGAATATGTATATAAACCACAGGTATCAGTTATATATATATATATATAATATAAAATTTCATAATTTGTATTGCTTTCTAGTGTTTTTGTTTACCTAACATTTATATATTTAAAAAAATGTTAATTTTGGTGGCTTTTTCTAAAACATACATTATATATATTCCAAAGGTTGTCATCACAGTAGGTGATAGTGGGGACAAACTCACATTGTCTATAAAGTACTTCTGTGGCATGTGTCTCAAATAGCCTGACCACAAGATCCAGTTCCAAACTAGAGAATGGGCGAAGGTAGACAACTAACACCCCATAACAGGCTGCTTCTGGTAGATGGAATCTGACAGTCCAGAAAAGCAGTCTATCTAGTAGAAGGAAAATCCTGATTTTAAACCTCTACTGCCTTGCAGTCATATCTAAACATGTAAAAGATAATGGAAGTAAATCCAGACAGAAAACATGCAGTGGAGCCTTGACAGCAGTTGACTGTCAACATTAACAACTCTCCATTACCTTTATCTCACAATAACCAGATAATTTATATTTAATGCTTTTAACTGATGCATACACAAGTGGTAGCTGATGATAAAGCTTTTTACCCAATTCAAGTAGAAATTAGCATTGTTTTCTTCATTGATTCTGGATTCTTTGGGTATTTTTAACTTTGTTGATGGGATCAGATTTTATTTGAAAGATTTTGTAATCATAAATTTTTATTTCAATATAAACAATTTTTCCAATATTTGTTTTGTAAAAACTTTTAATTTAAAAACAATTTTTTAGTTATATCTTCTAATTTTGTTTACTTTCTTGATTATTTTTGTCTTGTTTTTGTTTTGTTTTCCTGACTATTATTTCTTTAAAGGAAGTAATAATATTGTTATTAATCATTTTGCATATTTTCTCACTTCACACACACTAGCCTTTTCTCCATACACAACATCATATTTGACCACATAAACATGTAACAATGTTTTAAAAATCACAATAATGTGAAACTCTAGCAGTGGTCTGAACCTTAACTCTTGCTGAGTATTATCACTGGGTAGTGTACTTGCTCTGTCTTGCTCATTTAGATATAGAGCACTGTCTTTTACTGTTTAGGTAGGTGTTTGTTTTTGGTTGCTTTTTTTCTTTGTTTGTTTTCTTTTTTGTAGGGGCTGGATTTCTTATTTTTTTATTTTCATTTTCTTTGGTCACTTGGTAGGCTTCATGTTGATTTTACCAATACTTTGGTTTGTTTATCCATCTATCAATCATCAAAAAGAACATTTATCTAAAAGAAAATCACTACATTATGTACACAAACTAAATATGGATAAGTGTGTGTGTGTGTGTGTGTGTGTGTGTGTGTGTGTATTTATACACACACATACATACATCAACTGAGGAACCTATCTTTACTTAGCACTAATTACGATTGTGCATATTCATATAATTTTTACATGGAATTTTTGAAAGTATACATTGGGTACACATACAGTCATATACAAAGAATGTAAAGAAAGACAAATTATATATGTATGTATTGCTTTTATAAACAAGTATATTTCTGATTGGTAATTAGTTTAGATCTTCTTACCTGTCCAGGTTGTGTTCATTTATTTCAATTTTAGAAAATACAGAATAAGTTATAGTTATGTAATTTTGTTTTAATATCTGCAATACATCAACATATTTAAAATACATTATGTAATTCAAAGATTTAATGTTCTTTCCTCATATCTACTTTTTACTTAGATTAACTTTTAATAACATTTTTTGTCCTTGTCCTTGTCTGATGTTGCTAGTTGTTTTGGGAAAATGGTGGAGTAATGGTCCCAGATAGCTGAAGCTGATTTTTCATTATCTCTTTAGATCATCCCATCTTCCCATTTTTGATCCTCAAGTAATAACCTTAATTCTGTCATTGCAATATTACAAGAAATCATTAGTGAAGAGATAGAAGTTTTAACTAAAAATTTAGTGTCTGTAATAAAAATTAACAGCTTAATATCCAATATTAGCTGCAATTTTGTCAAATGTTGCAGTTATCTTGTAGTCATTGGTTCAATCCCTGGATCAGGTAGTGAAGAAGTATACTTTGGTTTAGTAAGAACAAACAAGAATCAGCATGACAGGGACAAAATCTTACAGTAACATATAAGATATCCTATATTATGGACACATGAACTGGCCAGTGTATCATCTCTCTAATAATATCTGTAACATTCAAAATGAGAATAATTGTTTGAATAAGTATATTGATAATTCCTCATCTTAAAAAATCAAATTAAATGTAGTATTCCTATATGCAAATTAAGAGCAAAAGTTGAGTTTGAAAATTGCAAAAAAATTTTCTGGTTGCTATTCACATTCAGATAAAATTTTTAGGCTGTATTTTTTATTCTCCGTATGTGAAACATGGTTACCAGATTGAGGTGCTTTAAAAACATCTTTTCTATTAAATTTTGAATATTGCTATTTGTGACTTTCTGAGATTACTTTTAAAATAAGCTACTAATGGGCAGAAAGTTTGTAGTTATGGGCTTTCAAATGTATCCCATGTCGCTACATGTAGCTTAATCTGGCAATCTTGTGCTGGAAATTAATGCATGTTGGCAATTTAACGAGAGACATTTACACGATTCACATTGCACCTGAAATCATTTTCAACTGAGATGGTTACTTTTGGAAACAGTGTGTTAGTTTAGAATATTTACTTTCATGGGCATCAAGTCAGTAAAGACTTGTTCATGAATAATGAAATTAATTTATTATTACAAAAGTACTTAGTGTAATGACATCATTGAATTAGATCACTATTTTTACATTGTTCACTGGCTTCAAGTTTCTCAAACATTCTCCGAAGTATCCATTGTATATTATGTTTGTTATAAACAACAATAGTCACTTGCTAAAAACAAAAACCAAAAAATTGTTTTATTGATAAACGACTGTTCACTGAATGAAAATGCTTGCATTCTTGACAGTGCCTACCTCACCATGCTTTAGTCTACAGACAGCCTCTAGCAAGAATTATTTCCATTCTTTGTTTCCTTTTATAAATTGATAGCTCTAACGTAAGTTGTAATTACTTGCTTATGAATTGGATTTTGAAGTTGTCTTCATATTCAAAAGCCAGGGGTGGTTATTGAAGTGCACATATCAAGAAAACTTTTGAAAACTAATATCTACAGAGGATGATAGATAAAACAGCTGCTTATCAATCCCGTTATCAAACCAGGAAACTGCCAGGGAGGGAAACAAGTTTAAATACCAACGTTTTTGGTGAATACAAAACATGGCTTGTGTTAGCTTGCTTGTTTTTTTATGGTTTATCAACCCTTTGTGTGTTATTTTGATGTCAAAAAGAATAATTTTTTTTTTAATTTTTTTGCAAGTGAATATTGCATTAACAACTTCTTAAGCATAACAATGATTTTCCAGATACAAGTCCTACTATTTAAACCATAGCTGGGAGGAGAATATGGCTTCATATTTTTCCCAAAGGTAATTGCACATAACTGAATGTAATGGTGAACTGAAGGATTGTGTTAGTAGAAAAAATGCCTATATTGATTTTTAAAAGATATTTGTTAACCCTCACAGGAGGAGAAATATAATTAAATAGGATTGAATTTTTTTTAACTGTATTTTATTTCATTCACACAGAATTGATAGCTTCATCTTTAAGATGAGAAAATGAAATTTGTATACTTCTAGACCATAGATTGGTAGGACTGAAAGAATCTGACTGTTGGCATTGGAAAATAGCTGCACTAATATATTTTTTAAAAATATTTTAGGAAACCATGAGAGCAAACAATCCTAGATACATTTCATGATAAATGACTTGTACAACAGATCTTGCATATCCTCATAATCTGCACTGAAATTTTTCTTGGGCCTTGTATTGAGTGAACATTTAATTAAAAAAGTAAGAAAAAATTAGGGACATTCTAATCAGAATTAGTTTACTGACTTTGAAGATTTATATGTATATATTTGAAATGGAAATTGCTCATTGATGTACTCTCAAGCAAATATTTCTTTGTCAACTTGATTGAGAGTGTTGTCTTGTATGCACTTCACAATGAACAGTGTAGACCATTGAAGATACACATGAATAACTCCATCTCTACACAGTCAATTGAATTATTGGTCATAACTAAGCTATTTTTTTTTAAAGGGAAATATTTTTGTGTTCATGTGTCAGATTTAAATAATGCCCAATTATTTTTGGCAAGAGGATGAAAAAAAGGGTGTGTTTCGTTGGTATTCTGGTGAGTTTGAGAAGTGGTTGTTGATCTTGTCTGATGACCTCAGACCTGTCTGTCTGTTGTCCATGAAGTTAGCAGCGTGACTGGATGGATAGTACCCCACCCATCCTGTATAGCTGCTCCAGTTTGTCACCTCCACCACCATCATTGTCACTCTCCCCGTCTTTTACTCCAGCTTAACTGTTATCGCTTAGCAACAGACTAAAAACTTGTGGCTTCCACTGCATCTGGCTTGGTAGGATTAAGGCTGGGCATAATGGGCTTGGCACACACACACACACACACGCACATCTTGCAGCTACCAATACTATTACCATCACTACCAACCAGTAGTGATGTCAGCTGTGGGAATTATGGGTTGGGATGATGTCTGTGAGAACCCTCTATTGCTACTCTAAATGGTGCATACACCAAAAAAAAGATACCTACCTTCCACTGCTGAATGAATAAATGTGTAGCCAATGTATTGGACTTTAATTCATCATATGTCAGCCTGCTCTATGAAATAGCGTGCAGGTCAGTATGTGTCTAATTTATATATTACATATGTATGTATGTGTCTTGACATCTTCAATAGGATGAATAATAACTATATGCAAACAATTGGTTAATGAAAATTTTCAAATTTCATTTTTTTTAACACAAATACACACAGTCTTTAACTAGAATATGTTCATATCTTATTTCATGTAGAAGTATACCCTTGATAAAAATGTGGTTGGCATTAACATTTATTTTGTAATTAATTTATTAATTTTTTTCTTAAGTGTAATTTTCTCTATAGTTTTATTTAAAACAGTAAACTTATTGTTTACAAGCAATTTTTATCCATTTTATAAATATAGATATTTATAATGGAAATCATATCAAAACAAAAATATATTTCTTAACTGTAATATATTCCTTATTCCTGATTACATGACAGTTTGTTTACATTTTAGAAAATAATCTGATATTTATTACTGCATAATCCCCACTGGTGTTGCTTTTATTTACCTGACCTCTCCATGAATGTAGGATGTAACACAAGGTCCTTTTTTAATGCGAAGTGCCCATACATATACATATACGCAAAGGACAAAAATTAACTAGTCCCTGTAACCACTATCACACTGGGGATGATTTTACACCAACTCTACCACTGTTAGTTAAATGAGGAAGATGCTGCCACAGGGTTGGAATCCCCTGGACCAGGCATCTTCGCCATTGTAAAATGAAACTATTTTAAAACTTTTAGTATTACTGGGTTGTTAAAAAAAATTATATATAAAATAAGTGTTTACGCTGTATTCGTCATGTAATTTTACAATTATCTATCCCTTACATAAATCAGCCAAACACCACATAAAAACACCCACCTTTGTGCTAATGCTTTTCAGTGGTATTTTAAACTAAAAGTAAGTAAAATTTATTTCAATTCAGATTAATAAAACTTTAAATCACCTAAATTTTCTTAAATAATGCTTTAGAAAAGTTTATTTTTGAAAGATTTTTTTTTAATAAAGAGAATTATGTTGAGTTGACAGATTTGTTAATATGGGCGATTTTATTGATTTTACTGATAATCAGAAAAATAATAATTCCAATCAAATTAAATTCAGTTTTAAATATAGCAAAGTATTTTGCTTATTGGAAATATTATTTTTATTTATTAACTTGGAATCAAAACTAAAATAAAAGCTTTAAGAAAGATTTTTAATTTTTAAAATGAATTTTAAACTTTTAATCATCATATTTTCTTTCTTTTTTTTTTCTTTTCTTTTTTTGAGATATATAAGTTGAATTTAACCATGCATGAATGCATCCATAAAAGTAGGCAAAAGTTTGGTTTAAGTATTTTTTTTTTAATTTTCAGCATATGGTTCATTTAACTTGTCCCACAATTTCTGTGTTGTTATTTTATCTCTACTTTTTATCATCTATCATGATCAGTTTAAAAATTAAACCATTTCACTATGTTTAAGTATTGAAATTGGACATAGATTATTATCCAGGAGTTTTTTTTCATTTATGTCGAAGTCACACATCAAAGTGACTAACATGATCAAGCTGGTGCAAGTGATTTTCAGCACTTGATTTTGATATTTTGACTATGTTGGCTATCTCCCTATTTGTATAGTGTTGATTATTCTTAAGTAATATTCTCATTTGACTACCATTAGTCTAAGAGACTATGAAGCAATGTTCAATGAGAAATCTCCAGCATGAAATTTGGTAAACCATTTTTGACACATTGATCATTCGTAGAACCTTCTCCTTTAACTGTGCATATGTTTATATTTGAGACACATTGTTATCTCTCTTAAAATAAAAAAGATCATATGCTGAAAATGTTACTCATTTTCAAATCAAAAAAAGTTTTCTGCGTGGCAATCACAGATTCATCAGATGTTCAGGATAATTTTCTCTATCATTACCGCATTTGGCCCTTTTCTTTTCTGTGTCTTTTCAAATGTGCTCCTTTTGAAGTTGCTTGGTTTTTTGTTTTAATAATTATATAGATAGATAAATAAATGGTACTAAAAAGCTCTTGGTTCAACCAAGAAATTCTTCCCCCACAAAATGTAAAAAGTTATGCTTGGTTATTAGATTGTGGGAAGAAGGTTCTCTCTCTCTCTCTCTCTCTCTCTCTCTCACACACACACACACTCACACATATATAACCAACAAAGTCAGTTTAATTTTTTTATTTTATTTTTCAACATTTTGAATAAGATGTTGTGCATTGGGATGAAAATTAGTGTCTATGTTGTTAGGTAGAATTTGTTGGTCTACATCTGGCTTGCCACATAAACATCACTTTGGTTCTTAAAATGACTGAGATGGTTGAAAGTACTTGAACAAAACAACACATTCATGAATTTGGGACAGTTTATACACAATTTTGATCCCAATACACAATACCTTATTTGAAAATTGGAAAAATACAATAGAACTTTAAACAGACAGACCTTGTGATTCTTTTAATCAAACTTGTTTGGATGAATATTTGCTGCTGATATATATAGGTATATCTCAACCTATGTCATTAATTGGTTTCAGAGATCACAACTTATGTCAAAAAATGAAATAAGTCAAATAACCATGCTATAAACTGCAAAGAAGCACTCTCCATTGCCTATTACAGTATTTATATGTACATACAGTATTCTGAATAAAATAATTAATTTCCACCTTATCTTCCAGCGATAAAGCCTTACACTTAGCATTAGCACTTATACTGGGACTTTTCTTCAGAGCCATGGGCAAAAATGTATTCTAAATCACAATTGAAATGTAATTGAAAGGATGTCAACGCCAAAGTACAGATGCAAACAAGCCTGAATTCAAAATCCGTGTTGGAGCAGAAAACAACACATGACTGCTGCCTGTTGGCAGGAATTTCAAATAAGAACATCTGCTGGGCATACGTTATTATGCTAATTTTTTGTTTTTGATGGTTTTATGATATATATATATATATATATATATATATGATAATATTATTTTTAACTTTATTTCGATATGATTTTATATGTGTTTCTTGTTATTTTAGTGTTTTGCCGTTTTTAATATTTTTAGCTGTTGACATTGAGTAAAAACAACCCAAGGTGAGTTTTATTTTTACATATAATATTTAAGAAAAATCTACATATCTTTGAAAATGATTTAACTTGAAAATGATTTAGGCCAAGCTGTCACTATATATATACATATCTATCTATCTATCTATATATATATATATATATATATATATATATATATATATATATATATATATATATATATAAATAAAGTAGGTATGAGTATAATAAAAAAAAATGTCCATATACACACATATACTTGCACGTATGCATAAATATATTTCTTTCTCTGGTGTTATAACTATAGTGTTCTATGTGATGTAACAGTGCTATTAGTGAATATACATAATATCCAGTGTGAATAGCATGACTTTGAGGAGTTTCATGCAGTTTTGCAATCTTCAGGTGCTGAGTATATTCTGACCATTATAGGGTTCACATTCTCGTGGTGTTAATTTAAAATTATGTTTAAGACATGTTTATTTAATTATTGTTGCCTAAAATATAATTAATTATTTATAATTCATATCATTTGAATTCATAAGCTTGAAAGATGAAGAATTAAAAAGAAAAAAAATTATATTTGAAATAAGTAAACAAGTAACAAGGGGATAAGTCTTTCTTTTGCATAAAATACCATAGTTATAACAAAGTAAACTAGTACTCATGGTCTAAATATAATAATAGGTCGGGACTATATATCTAAAGTGTTTGGAATCAACAAAGTCTTATACTTACAAAGCTGAAATTATATATACACACTATAAATTAATCAAGTATGGTCATATGGGATTATATATGCGTATAGATATATAAGAAGTGTTATTAATGATAGGTTCTAAGAATATTAATAGTTGTTTTATATTAATGTTAATATTTGTAAAATCTATTTTGTAATCTTTTTAATCAGGGTCAATATGTTTGAACAGGTGCTTGGTCTTATGGATACATGTAGACATCAATTCTGTTCTTGGCTTCAGCAAGTTAGGGTTATTTATATATATATATAATTTAGTGTATTGGGACAGCAGATCATTTAAAAATCTCTTTTTAAATCTAACAGATATTGATCCAATACCCAGTTTGTTCTTGGCCCCCTTTTTTTTTTATCTTGATTGGGTCGGCTTTCTTCTTTCCCCATGGTTGTATTTATTTTATCCTCTTGATTTTTTTCTAAAGGCAGAATAGAGTGGCCTCTCTGAATTCTTTTGAGAGTTTGACAGGTCCAACTAACATCAGTTATCCTTTTATTTTGTGCATTTGTTTTTATATTTTCGTTTGTTTTGGGGTTCATTCCCTCCCTCCTCATTACATATCATCCACAGATTTTTGTATATAGAATTTTATAATCGTAAATTTTTATGTCATGAAGTTTTTTTGTAATTCCCATGAAAATATGCAGTATTGTGGTATATGGAGGATTGAATGATGATAGATAAGTTCTTTTGGTGGATGTGCAAATTGTAATGATTGGGTCATGAATCTGATTAGCTAGGTATAAGTTAGTAAGTGATGACCAGTCTCCGCCTATTCCCCACCCCATTTTCGGCCTTGTGCCACAATTGTATTTTATCTACAATAAATCTAGACAACGAATGTCTATTATGTTTGATCATGAGCTGTTCTAAGCTTCATATACTCCCAAAACTAAAGCCACTATATGAAGCTTAGAACGGCTCATGATCAAGCATAATAAACATTTGTTGTCTGTTATATTTAACAATATATGTTTGGAAAAAAAAAAAAATATATATATATATATATACATATATATATATATATATTGTGCATTTAGACAGTAGACTTTGATTTAAGACAATAAGCAAGAAACATATTTATTTTTTAGTTAATTTTTCCTTTTTAAATATAAAGAAATGTTTTTATGAATGAAGTGAATGTCTATTGATTGGCTTAATACTACTATTCAAAGCAAACTTCTCTGCATAGATGTGCAAATAGTACAACAGTTATAAATCTGGGATGTGGAATTAGTGAGTCAAGTTCAAATTCTCACCAAGTCTATTACATTGTCTTTCATATTAATGCTGCTAGGAAAGGCATGTACTCATCTCTTTCTTTCTAGCTATGGATTAATAATTAGGTCAAACTCAGTTCTCTAGCTTTAGTGGCAGCCAATCTAAGAAAAGGAAAGTTTAATGCAAACTATTGCCATCAATCATGAGAATGCCATTCTTTCCATTGATGCTTGGTCTGTCTATTTGTTTCAACTAGTCCTATACCAGCTGTCTTGAACCCTACTTTGCTACTAGACTCTGAAGATAAAATTGACAGAATGAGTCTGGATATGTGCAACATCTTACTCATCTCAAGTCCTCTCACATACACACTATTTCTAAAAAGGAACCATCATCATCTTTTTTCTTTTTTTTTAAATTTAAATTTATAATACACACCTACATATACTCAAGCATTCATATACATGAATAGATGAGTGTGTATTAAATAATTTATCCAGTAGTTTTTTCTTTAGCTGTCATAATAATATTTAGTTAAAAGTGTACATTTTTCTTTATCTCTTGCATTCATTTATTTATTAATATAATTCTTTATTATATCATTAGAAAGGGCCACTTTATTTTTTTAATATTTTTCTTCTTGGGCCATCTTTCTCTTGTCAACTTTTCTGTTATGCACATAGTTGTAATATTGCTAATCTTATATTTGTAAGCACTCCTGAAACTCCTGAGATAAAATAGCTCCTAAGATTATCATTAACTTTGTCATTTTCATTTTAGCAAATCCATATTTAATCTTATAGTTTATTCAATAGAAAATAAAAAGTAACTATATTAATCTGTTAAAGGGAGGAAATGGCATTGATTTGGAATTGGTTCATTTAGGGTTTTTTTTTTCCTTGAATCATTTAGGATTTACTGACAAATTTCATAAATTAATGTTAGATTTTGTACTTCTTTATTTTTGCTTACCTCATTACTATCAAATTGAAATCACTTAACACCCATGTATGCAGTATTGTTAACATTTTAAGATACATGTTTAATAGCTAAATACAAAATTTCTCTATTTTGTTTTATTCAAATTTACCAAAGTGAAATGAAAATGATAGCATTTCTGGCACTAACAACTGCAAGTTGTATAACAGTAATTATTACTTTATTTTGTATTAAATTCATTTTGTTGATTTTTATTAGGATGCATTCTTTTAAAGTGAAATGGATATAAGTTTTTTTCTACATCCCTTGATCAGATTTTAAATTAGACTCTTGGTTTTTTTCTTTTAATGTATTTAAATCACTAACTTGATACTTTTCCTACTTTTTGAAACCTCCTCTGACCTTAATGACATGTTATTTCTTGAGTTTTCATCATTATAATTCATTTGTAAACTACTTTAGGTATGTAAAAGTTCTTGCCTTTTTTATTTCCAGGTAATTTTAGTTTAAAGTATGTGTGCCATCTGTCTTGCATGCTAGAATTACAACAATTTAATAAATTTATGAATCTACAAAAAACTATCCCAACTTAAAGGCTTTAAAGCATTTACTTGAGTGTCTTGTTTATTGCTAAAGCTCTAAATATTTGTCAACTCTTATTTGATTAGAAAAACTGGAAGATCTACAGATGAAACAATGAATTTTCAAAAAGTACCTAACATATATTGAAAAATTTGTTTTGTCATTTGATCATTTTAAAGTAATTGTTGTACACTTTATTTTATTCTTCTATGTACTCTTTGTGCACAGATCTTTCTTTTGAAGCTATTGTTTATGAGTTATTATATCAAAAAATATGCTTTGTTCTTAATTAGCCATTAAGATTCCTTTTCTGTTGGATGTTTATCTAAATTATGTGATACTTTTTCTTACGTGATGGTTCAGATTAGCCTCTATGCATTTTCTTTTATAATGCTCTGAACATGTAATGATTAAATAAAACAATTTCTCCATGAGTTTCCAATGACATTTTACTGTATTGAGTTTGCAGAAAGCCTTTCAATAATTTTACTTGACAAACTTCTAAAAGTTAATCAATTTAATGTCAAATTATTTATCTTTGAACTTATAGCATTAGATTTTATTTTCCATAGTTATCATAAGGATAAGAAAATATCTGTTTTATAAGATTTGGTTGAAGTTAGCAGGTGTGGCTTTTATAGCAATGTTTCTACTTGTTACTCATCTTGTATATTCC
Source organism: Acanthosepion pharaonis (assembly GCA_903632075.3). Lineage (NCBI taxonomy): Eukaryota > Metazoa > Mollusca > Cephalopoda > Sepiida > Sepiidae > Acanthosepion > Acanthosepion pharaonis. Next base: position 1,800,593 of record CAHIKZ030000491.1, read on the forward strand.
ATCTTCCTAACCTCAATTTCCTGTAATTTTTAAACAGATTTATGTAAGTGATTACCACCTTGATTTTTTGAATTTATTATCTGTAGAAATTTTTTGATGTATTATTTCTTTTTTCATTTGTTATGATAATGGAATTGTATTTTAATCATTATCCAGTATTTGGTCAGTAATAGTTGTTTAAGTATTAAAAAGTATTTATTTAATTGAATTTTCCCTTAACTTTGTAGCAGAAAGAATTCCTGACATATACAAAGTAATCTTGAGATGTCAGGGTGTTTGTAAAGCTTACAATGTATACCTTCTGGTAGTACTAAAAGAAAAAGTGGTAATAATTTTGTTTTCCTTGATTGATTTTGATATCTTTTTCTTGACACAAACTATACGGATTTTTATGCAATTTTAGTAACATATGTACAACTATGAGATATGCTAAAAATGTGCACTGAACACACACGTTTCTTTTATTACAAATAAACAGTTCAATTACTACTATATATTTTTACACATGATTTAAAAATAGAGTAGAATTTTGACTACTTGAATATTGTTCATTATTTTTCTTTTTGATTAAGAATAGAAAAAATATGAAAAAATTTTAGTTTACTATAAAAAAATATTTTTTTCTGAGACATTTTTTTAGCTTTTAGTTTAGTTTAATTTAGTATAGCTATTATTTTAAGTACGGAGGCGGGGGTAATGACTGAAAGCTTTTCCCAATTTTATCTCTGATAATCTATGTAGTGGTTATCAAACTCTTCATCGAAAAATGATTACATTTAATTCCAAATTCTTTCCTTTAGTCCTCCCTGTCTGACCTTCACTTCTCTTTACATTATACTGTTTCTATGAATATCTATGAGAGATTTCTAAGTAAACTGCTTGCTTCTTAGAAAAAAAGTATGATATTGTACACAAACACAATATGTATATTGCTATACTCACTCACACATAACTTTTTATTGGTGATGAAGTTGGCAAGCTTTTCAAAAAGTCTCTACTGTTTTTTTGCTATTTTTCATAAGGAAACATTTTCAATATTTTAATTTTTACTTAATTTGCTTGTCGATATATAGTTCAAACCTTTCCAGTGTTATGTGACTATACTCTGTTTTGTTATATCTCTGTTTTTAAGTTACTCCTGATTCTGGTACTATAGAAAAATATGCTGCAACTTTTAAAAGTATGTTGTTCTATGTCTCTACCTTCTTTCTCTGTCATTGTATTTCTTTTTCTTATGTTATCTACCTGTGTGATTTATGTGATTTTTAGCTTAGGATTTATACAGTTACTTAATACATAGCTAAGCTATATGCTAGGAGGTTAATTTGTCTATTTTGCTAACACTACTACTATCATATCACTGTGAACTGGTTGTCATATTTTTTGTCAAAGGATAATTAATAGAAACTGATCAGTCAATCTGTAAGAATTTCAATCTAACATTATTTTATACTCTACAATGATATCCATATTCTAAACTAACAAAATGATGTTACATTTCTGCAATATTACATTGAAGTTTCAAAAATGTTTATTTTTTTAGACTCCTCACAACATGCCTGCAATCTTACCTTGTAATATTGCAAATATGTTGCTTTGTAATGTTACATTAAAAGAAAATGGATAATAAATTCCAGGACATACATTCATCATCTAAATTAGTGATTCTCAATTTAAAAAAATATGAAAAGGAATTTTACACCATCTGTATATATTGTTAAGTGAAGAAAAAGTATTCTGATGTTATTTGACCAGTGTGAAATTTTTCAGCTACATTGCAATATTACAATAACATCTCCAAAATGCCACATACCCCCTACCCCAACCAAAATACACAATTGCAACATTGCAAGAACGTTCAGCTTACATGTTACATCAGAAACAGTTTTGTTTACCTCAGTAACAGCTCTTTTTACCTCCATTCTTTTTTAATTCAAAAAGGACATAAAATTATGTTTCCTATTGTAACTAGTTTTCCTTAATTAAGCTGCAAATTAATTTTTAATAATGGCCTGTGTACTGAATCAACTACTTGTTTCATTATGATTATTTTTCTCATAAGGTAAATATTTATCTTGCATTTGTTTCTATCAGCACATATTTGCAAATGTCTCTGATGTACAAGTTTATAATGTAAATGTATTATGAGAATCACCCAAGTTTAATATCAGGTAGCTTTTTTACCTGACAAAAAGACACATTTTCTCTAATTCAAACATAGGTTTTATTCTTTTATTCTAAGTAAATGTGATGAGATTTTTTCTTTTCATAATACAGATTTCCAAAAATCAATTCTAAATAATTATCATTTAATACTGCCTGTTCTTATCTAAGAAGGTGTATCAATAATTCCATAGGCTGACACATATATTCTTGGTCTATATGATTAATGTTCACCACTGAATTAAGTACATTGACAAGGAAGGTGGTTATATTAAAAATAAATACTTGTGTAATATAATTTTTTTTATAATTAGGCTATACAGTTATTGAAGTATTTACACACACACACACACACACACACACACACACACACACAGAGGGTGTGATGGGTAAATTGTCAGCACTGTATAGTAGGGTCAGTTGGGTATCGTCTGTGGGAAAAAACAGCACCATGACACAATTCACTCTACCAGAAATTTGGAAATGCCATGCTGTACTGCTTGGCATTTGTACCGGAAGCTCCAATATGAACATTTCAGAGTGTATGGGCATCAATCTGAGGACAGTGCAGAAGATATAGAAAGAGTAGAATGATATATCCAGTCAACATCATGGTGTTTGGAGTGTTCACTAGTGATGACAACATTATGTCTCCATGCATCTTCCCACAGGGCCTCAGACACAACATCAAGACCTACATCGTGCCTTGAGGAGGTAGTGCTGCCCTGAGTCAAGAGGATGGCAACAGGACTCTGCACCATGCGACACAAGCAGGAGAATCCAGTCATGGCTGTCAGGTAATTTCTGTGACCACATCAGCCCTTACATCTGGACACCTAACTCCCCTTTGATTATTATGTGTGGGGTGCAGTTGAGCGAGTGAGCAACAAAATGCTTTGTAACACCTAAGTTGAACTGAAGTAAAGGATTATGGCAGCATTCACCAACTTAAACAAGGAGACCATCCAGAAAAGTTGCAGTTGAAGCCAATGGCAATTTTATTGAATAAATTTACTTAGTATTTCAAGATATTTTTGTGTAATATTTGTAAATATATAACTGTTAAAATGAGATATCAGTGTTATTTTTTGCATAATTTAGATGATAATTTATCCATCAAATTCTCTGTGTGTGTGTATGTATGTATGTATGTATATATATATATATATATATATATATATATATATATATATATATATAGTGAATGGATGATTAATCAGAATCGAGAATTGGAAATATCAGGATGTTTTGGGATATTGGGATCAAAGAAATTTCAACCTAATTTCCAATTCCGAAAATGATTCTTTAGATTTTTTTTTTTTTCTTTTTTGTTAAAAACTTAATTTTTCATTCCTAGTACTAAATGATAAAAAGACATAAATATTTATTGATTTTAAACTATCAGTGAAACTAAAATCTATAGATCATAATAACACCTAAGTTAAGTATGATGTAAATCTATTTTTCTTGTGTATTAAAAAAATGAAATGTGCATGTTTCTATTCAGTTTTCAGACATTCCATAAAGTTTACTAGTTTAAAGTGTGTTTTAGATCAAAATAAAATTTTTATTTTTAATTGTTTTTTAAACATTGTTAATTCACCCATTTAACATTATAAATTAATTTAATAATTATAATCAAAATTATATAATATAAACACAAAATGAATTCTTGTTGTTCTGCTGGGCTCTCTTTTAAGACAATGTTTATTATTATTTTTTTAATTTATAAAAAAGAAAAAAAAAAGAAACCTGGAATTCCTGACAATGTTACATTTGATTTCTTCACAAGAAATTGACTTTGTATCACAAATTGTCCTCATGGTGAGGTAGTTAAATTACAGTTTGTTTTTATAATAGTTTTAAAATTATTTTTTAATCTCAATTATTTAAGATATATTTTTGTTTATGTAGTATGCTATGTAAACAAAAATAAATCTTTTCAATAACCAAAACTTAAAAGTAAATATACTTTTTTATGAAACTTAAATTTGTTTCTATGAAATTCATGTATTTCTTGAAATTTTATAGCTTCCAAAACAGATTTTCATCTTTATTTACTTAAAAAATGAACAAACTTTTATTTGAAGTTACCTAAAAAAAGCTTTTTCACACAAAAATGTGTATTAAAAGACCTAAAATTTAATTTCCATCAAAAATTGTGTTTAATTTTATTGCACTTTCCTGTATTAAATTATTATGGCATTTAAAATATTTTGAACATTTTTTCTCATTTATTCTTCCCAGGAGCCAAACAAGAGCAAGTTTTATAAGTAGAAGTGTATAAAAAAATTTTAAAATGAGTATTTTTATCCCATCTGTCAGGAATAAGCTATAGTTATTTCCACTTTTCAACAGGATTTGTTTTAATATTTTTAAAATAAAACTAGTAAAATTTCATCTAATAATCTAATAAATAACTAAAAAAATTGAACCCATATAAAAAATACACATTTACACTTGTCAACCTCGTGAAGATTTTAATCATTTTTTAATCTTATTTTTATTTTAATGCTTTGTAACAGTTGAATTTCATACCTTATAAAATGATAAAGTTGGATATCAGTATTATTTAACTTCCTAGTTTTTTTTTTAATTTATTGTAAAGTTTGCTAAAATTGCTTATATTTCTTCAAAAAAAAAATTAACGGATATATTTTTACCATGTTGTTGCACTTTTACTCTTTTTTCTTTTAACAGAAATAAAACACTTTTTGATTCTTTTTAGAAATTATTAATTTTTTTAGCTGTGAAAAAATTATTTTAGACAGTAAAACATATCAGTGGTTAATTTTTTAGATATGATTGAAGACCCTTTATTATTTATTTATTAAATTGCTGTGATAATTCATATTTGATTCTTATTAAATGTTTGTAAGCAAATTTTCATTTATTTTTTATTCACTGTCCTGCAGAATTAGGTACTCCTTGTACTTTATCAAAATCTATGCATAAGTTAAACCACAATACATAGGATGATGCCTTTCTGTTTAGAGTGTTATTGTTGTAATATTATATATATATATATATATATTAGGGTGTCTATTATTTTTGAAGCATGCGTTGAAATTAAATTGTCACCCCTAAATTTGTCCATTCATTGAAAAATGCCACATATAAAATTTTAAGGAGATTGCATAATATTTAGAGGGTGCCTTTTTGCTTGTTAAAACTTAAAAGATAGATTAAAAAATAGACCTTTTTTTTTTTATTTTACAATTAATAGCAAACCGTTATTAGTTGAATTTTTACAAATTATACACATTAGAAAACTAGAAACATTTTTTTATCTAACAAGGAAATATTTAAATTTTAACTGATATTTATTATTTTCAGACCCCAAATATAAAAGAGTATCCAATGCTAAGCAGAAGAGTCTAGTTTGGAAGATTTTTTAAGATTTCTGATGATGACCAAAATAAAGCAAAATGTCAATTATAGTTAACTTAAGTGATTTATATAAAAATATTCTCTTTATTGCTTAAACTCTTACCCCTTTTTTTAAATAAAAAGGATATTTAACTTTATTTCATATGCTTTTATATTAATTTTTCTACTAAATGATTTATTAATAAATGTACTTTGTTCATTATGTTTCCCAAATCAATTTTAGGGCCTGAAAATAATGAAAATTATGAATTTTAATCATTGTAGGTACTGTAATCTGGAATTATATCGGAAATTTAGAACAATGTCAGGAATTGTATCAAAATTGGTAAAAATATTGGTATCATCCCATCATTAATGTGTGTGTGTGTGTGTGTGTGTGTGTGTAATAATTATATATACATTTTTATATTTCAAGAATAGCTTTGGAAGAAAGAGGTATGATAAAGTAGAAAAGTTTTCATATAATGCATTTTGTCCCATAGGGCTTCATCAGACTTAAACTGTTCCACTTTGTTATTTATCTCCCTTTATTGTAGTGTTTTGCTTCATTTATAGCTATTTGTTTGTTTCATAAACAAATTTTGGTTGTCATTTTGAAGTTTTTAGGAGTTGCTACTAACATTTATTTCAGTGAAAGAACAAGCAAAGCACTCTTGAAGATTTAGTGGCTATTTAGTATTTTTAATGAAAAAGTAACAGAATCATGAATTTTTAACAGTTCTTAGTATAATTTTTGCTAAGTTAGCAGTGTCATTGAAAATTGTTTTATGTGATTGTTGCTGATTTTATTACATGTATTAAATTACAATTTATCCTGTTGCTGCAGTTCTTAAACTTTATAGTCACACTTAACAGTAGTTAGTATTTATGGTTGATAATAGGCTTTAATTTTACAGTATTTCGTGTGCATGTATGTGTGATATATCTGTCTGATGGGCACATGGCTGAGTGGTTAGAACGTTTGCATTCTGACTATGAGACCTGGGTTCGAATCTCACCAGGGTCAATTTGTCAGGAAGGAGACTTCCTGATGTTATCGGTCGAGGGGTTGATCCCAGTGTGCAGCACCTTTGGAAAGTGCCTGAAAACCATACCATGAGTTGCCCCAAGCCTTGTGAGTAAAATTGGGTAGATGGAACCCTTGTGTGCCATCAATAGCTGTGCTAGCACAAAGTCACAAGTCATCATGGCCGAGAGCTTGGCTAGCCACCCTTGTAAACGGGTATCCTTGAATACGAGTGGCCAGCTATACATATCTATCTGTCTTTAGAAACCATGGATCTTCACCTGAGGAGTTGATTTAAAAAAAGAATTTAATTGGTAGTCGTAGTGCAGTGCTTCTTTTACCAATTGAGCACAGGTGAAGTGAGACCGGCATATCCACTTCTGTGCAGATTTTTTTTTGGGGGGGGATGATCGACAGTTGCTCATGCAGCATGTATCCCCTCTCCACCAATATTGTCCAAGAGATGGTGGATACAACATCAGAGTGCCTTTGGAACTTTGGTTACAACATTTACTCCTGAAATCTTTCCTATGAGTAGCAGAGGTCTGAAATTTGTTTTCCTTTTATTAGATGAACTGCCTTCTGCATTATGATATACCTAGCATAAAGAGACTAAGTTTTTGACAGACATCCACTCCTAAATCTAGTCAAAACAAAACAGTGATCATATCCACTGGTTCAATTATTGATTATTTCATTTCTATGACTTGTTAACTATTTTATTTATTTTCTTTTATATGATAATTTTCAAGTTCTTTGTTTCCCATGTTTATAATTGAAGAAAGTAATTAAAGTCAAAAACAACAAATGGTTAAGTGATTAAGATTGAGATACCTGGCAAACCAATCTGGAATTAGGCCTTCTGTATTGTCAGTTATGTTGTATATTATTGTGTGGGGTTGATTTTATCCATGACTGGATCCAGATGATATTTTGAGTGCTGGATTATGATGAAAGTATGTTAATAGAAGATGTTGAGATTAAATTATACAGTATACAGCCAAAATATAATATTAAGTATGATTTTATTATTGTCACCTTTTGAGATGCTGCAATTTCTCCCAAATTGCTCTATTAACTTATTGCTTCACTTTGATTGGTATTGATGTAAAACTCCTCCTGAGTCTTGGTATAATAGTGTTAATAATTAAAACTTGTCACTGTTTCAGAGTCAACACAGAAATTATTGCATGTAACTCGTTCTTGTAATATATATGCATTGTCATAAGTAAATATGCACCATTATTTTACTCAGTTTTTATAAGTAATGAAGATAGTGACAATTACAAAGTCTATTGTTAAAACACATCTATAATCACTTTACAATACTTTTATTAAAAATATGATTAATCATTGAAAAGTCAAATAACACTGAAATTAGAATTTTCATTTTAAAATGTGAAATGCCTGATTATCCAATTTATTAGGGAAGAAGACACCACTGTCCTATTGATCCATTGAAAAATAAGATATAGAAAAATCATCATTGGAAGGTAGCAGGTATGTCAATATCAACCTAAACATTGCAATGTAGTAAAATCAGTGGCTAAATAACATGGTAGAGAGACAATTGTAGTTTTGGTGTGCTATCACCTTTACAGATAAGTTTTCAATTGCCCAATATTAAAATAGTAAATAAGATTGAGTTTGCAGCTAAACTAAATTCTTTTAAGTTTTATGCAGCTCATTATCAAAGATAATGATGTTTTGGTTATGTTTTTGAGAATCCCTTTGGAGCACTGGTCACATAACTTTGGAATGTTTAGAGAAGAATATATATATATATATATATATATATATATGCACACACATTCAACACCATCACTTGATAAGACACCAGAATTGTTGAAACAAAATGGCTATTTTTGTAGTGATTTTATAACATGTTTGTGTTATAATTTTCAAATAAATAAACACACACACACACACAGAGTTCATTTTATGTCATGAAATAACAAACCTTTCCAGAAAACTTACAAATTAAGATTTGTGTTTTTTTTATTCAGCCTAGTTTGATATAATTCAAAAGAAGATAACAGATCTGATAAATTTAATGCCTAAAAGAATAAAAAATTGTAAAATATGCAAATAGCAAGTTTACCAGTTTCCAAAACTAATTTGCATTATAAGATATTTTGGAATTGTATCATTTAATAAAGGTTCTTGTTTGAAAATAGTCATTTGTTTTTTTCTGCATCTTTGTGTGTGTGTATGTGTGTATATATATATCTATATATATATATATATTAAATCAAGATCTAAATATACAACTATCTGAAAATAACAGTAAAAATAACAAACTTGTTGAGCTATGTTTATAATTAAATAATCCCTCCTAAAATATTACATTTTTTTATTTTACTGTAAAAAATTTACAATTTTCATGTATGGTTTAAAGGAAGATATACTTTAATGATATTTTTCTGTAACCATAATTACTATTGTTTTATGTGTGTATTTATTTTATTTGCATACTGTTTTAGATTTGAGTGCAAAAGTTTGCATGAAGAGCCTGATTCATTTGATTAAGGGTCACATATTCTATCATGTTTTCACATAATTTTCTTAAAATAAAAATTTAATCATGTCAGAATTTTTAACGATTTGAAAATCCTGAAAGTTAATTTGAGTCAATTTTTTTATTGTTGACTATTTGTATTGAAAACAATTACAGTCAGTAGACTACACTAATGAAATGTATTCAGATGATATTTATTGCTATCTTCAAAAAAGCAAAGAAGAGAGTGAAATCTCATTTGTTTAAATTTTCAAATAGTTATTTATTTGATATTGCCTAGCAAGGATTTTGCTTAACATTCAGTGGTCATATAAGAACCAGTACTTCCACTATTCCCTGGCTCAAAACAAGATACATAACTGCTCTCCTGCCCTGTCACTAACTATTGTCTTTATAAGTGGGTATTTGTCTCACTTAATTCTTATGTCTCACCTATGAAATCACTGCACACTAGCACTGCAGCTTCTATGAGAGCTGACCTTGTTAAAATGTCTCTCTCAGTTCTCTTATATGCTCATCAGAAAATCTAATTTTACAGACATTTCTGTTAGTTGCATTGGCAACATGTACCTCCCAGTTTTTGCAGTTTTCCATTATTTGGGATGAAGGATTCTGAAAATTATTTTAAATTTTTAAGAAAAGAAAGAAAACTACAAAAACTCAGAATTTTCTTTTAATTTTTTTTTTTATTTCTCTGTCAATTTTATATAGCTTATAAAATAAAAAAAATGTCAATAAACATATCAGGTAATTTTTTTTGCTGTTAGTCATTCCAAAATGAACAGCTTAAAACACAATGTCCACATTGAATGATATACTAGAGTGAAAAACTGATAGTCAACTAATAATTATCTCCATTAGCTTACTTGAAAAGGACATTCAGAATTTTTGTTTAGTTTTAAGGTTTTCATTAATTTGTGAGAAACTACAGAAATTTGTAATAAAATGAATCCCAGATATGTGATTGGGAATGTTTGTGTTTGGACAAATAGTTTTTCCTTTTGTTTATTTTATAAGTGCAAAATGAAAGCCTTCCTTTGTTTTTCAGATTGATAATTTTTTTTATGACAGCAGAAACATTTTTTCTCATATCTATGTATAAAAAATATTATGCTTATATTTTGTCTGCCTAATCAAGATGCTTATATATATGGTAAACAGGTCCTTCTTGTTGGCACTTCTACTTCTATTATCAATGATTACAAAAATGTTTTCTAAGTAATTATATTCAATCTTCCAAAATGTGATTTGATTACTATACATAAGTATATAATGATAAAATAAATTTTCATGACCAAATTTTCACTTTTTTCAAGCCTGGCTGACCTATCCCATTAAGATATAATGCAATATTCCTATTTCAGTTTTATCCCTATCTTAACATTCTATACTAATTGAAGCTCAGTATATATCAGTGAACTTTTTTTCATTAATGCATATCTACTCTAATTAGTTTCGTATCAGGCCACAATAGTGGGATTCCCATTAAAGATTCAACTACACATAAATGATCTGTGATACTAGTTTTCTAATGATGCATTTTTAGGCATCCTTACTGCAGACATATATCTAGCCCTCTATAAATCTTTAATTAACATTATTTGAGAAGTATTTTTGTCTTCTTTATTTTTCTTACTGGACACATATTCTGAAGATGAATAGTATAAGTCTTAAATGCTTTGATGACAGTATAAGATATATGATTTGATATTGTCTGTATACATTTGATTAGCAGATGATTTTAATTGTTTACAGTTAAATTCTTTTTTCTTGCAATTGGATGCATTATAACTGATAGTTTCTGCTGAGAAACCAAATCATAGGCAAATAATTTCTTAACATTATGATACAATTTTTTCTAGATGCCTTGCAGTTGTCAAAATTTTCAAAATTTATTTAATAATGATTATTATTTTGAATTTACTACTTATTAAAATATGATGACTTTTGTAAAAGACTGAAAATTAAATCTCAGACACAGATTTTTTCTCTTTTTTTCACTCAACATTTTTGCTAAGTGCATATGATAAAATGTCTTTATAATAGAACTTTCGATATGGAATTTTCAATATCTTTATTTAAATCCTCTGCAATTCCTATTTTTACATTTTTAAGCATTTGCTATTCTTTTCTTACGTGTTAGTTTCTTTCTTTTCTATCCTATTATATTACTCCTGTTCTGATAGTTTCAACCTACTTTTTTTATTTTTCTTTACTCCATCTTTTTTGTGATCTCCTATTCTTCTATTCTTTCCTTCATCTCTATTTACTTTTTGATTTTTGTTTTACTTCTTCACATTTTCTTTTTTTTTTATTCTTATTTTTTCTTTTGTTTTTTCCTCCCTGTTAATGCCCACAACTTGTTCCTACATTTTTCTGCCTTTTTTTTCTACATACCTGAGTGAATATTGGTATAATTAGGCTGTAGCTATCTGGGCTTCAATGCCCCTAAGGGAGTAATTAGGCTTGGTCAGTTCTGTAGAAGAAAACACAACTCCCTCCAATACATATGACCAACAGGCAAGACAGCCAGCTGGCCTTACCATTTGTGTTCTGTGTATGTCAACCAGTCTTTCTTCCTTCTTGCAAGACTAGTGTCTTCCTGCTGCTGTTGTGCTCACTACTAATTATATACCTTAGTACTACAAGTTCACAATCCACAGCAGGTGGGTGGAGGGCTAATGTAGCTTTCCTGAACCACTTTCCTACATAAGTGGGGCTCCACCCATTACCTTAGTATATCACTCTGGGGATGATAAAAGTAATCCTCTTTTAGAGCTTGACAAATAATCTCAATCCAGGCAACATCAAATTCACTCTATTCTTTCTCTTTCTTTTTTGAACACAACTGCAGCACCACATCTTCCTCTTACACTCAGTGCTAGGATTTTACCTATTCTCATTTATGTCACAAGCTAGTCAAACACTCTTAACTAACTGATTTTACTAAAAACCTTATGGATGATTCAGGGTAAGAAACTTGAGTGCTTTTTAATTTTTTCAAAATTTATATTTTGTATGTATTATATATGAATGAACTTTTTTAAAACAGTAAAAGATTTTTTAAGTAGATATCAGAAATTGAGACATTCCTTTGAGGTAAATTCTGGAGCAGCTCTTTCACATTTTTCATGTATTTTCTCTGATGCTATAAAACACTATATTTTTTATACAACCTCCTGAAGAAAATTAATAGTTAGAAATTTTAAATTAATCTCATAAGTTAGGTGAGTGAAACTTAAATTGTTTTCAAGTCTATACAACAACTCAGTCAACTAATTGTACTCACAACTGCTAAATAAAAAGTTCTGTCACTTTGATAGCACAGTTTTAGGTCAAATGATGGCCTGGATTTGATCCTGTTAAAGAAATGTGAACTCATGGGACTTATAAATTTAGATATTATGACAATTAATATCTGTGTTCTACAGCATGGTAAAAATGCATTTTACTGATTTGTATTTTTTAATTATTTTTTTTAATCAAAATGTTATCTTTATTGATATAGATTTTCATTCAAACCAATTCAAATACATGATAATATATACACTGACAAAGTTAGAATAAGCAAAAATGAAAATAACTGCTCAAGAACAAAAAAAAGATATATATCATATATTAAGTTGTTGACATTCATTACATCCCTGTTTTCAAAATTAAATCTTTTAGTATGCTATATAAAAGCTTATGTAAAATTAAATAAAAATCATTAAGCTGAAGATTATCTTAACAAATTTGAATTTCAAAGTTAAACCACTTGTAAGAAATCTCAAATTTTAACAAATGATCAGCAAGGACAAAAATAGAACAAACTAATAGAAAAAGAGGAATACTTGATGTGTCAAGTTTTTTTTTAACAAGACAACAGTTAAACATGGGAAATTTTTCATTAAATAAGAGAATGATATAGATTTTCATTTATTTTTCTTCGTGTAAACAGAAAAGTGATATACTTGTAAATAGAAGGAATACAGTTGAAGAGTATCAAAGTTTTGTCTTTAATTGCTATATCCAAAATTGCTATATCCAAAATTGCTATGTAACTTTTCTACATATGGTTGTGCATTTACACTATTCTATATTTGCAACAACTATTTTACTGTTTTTTTCATTAGGCCTTTTCCTCTGGCTTTTAAACTGTTAATATTTTATTAAATTTCGTTTACTTTGAAAAGTGTTTCTAAGCTGATTTCTCTTAAATCAGTTGCTTTCTTGTCACATAGCTCATGAGATCTCTACAGCTATATATTTATCCTATATACAGAAAAAAATTTGAAAAAAACAAAACAGGTAGCTTCTTATAATTGACAATTCACTCCTTATTTCATCATTTATAACTAAAAAAGAAATAAACCTTTTTATGTTAATTTCTTATTTCAATCTGAAACTTTATAATAATTTAGAGCTTGATTATTAGTTAGAAAAATTAGATTTAAATGAAAATAAAGCTTTGTCATTACAATATTTTATGATTAAAATAAGTAAAATTTTATGAAAATACTTTTATTAACTAACGTTTTATTTGTACATACTTGTTAGACATTTTTTAAATTTAGAGTTATTTGGAAATAAATCCACTTTTCTTAGTAGTACAACTTTGAGGTGTTCCATGGTGTTTATTGCCATGTAGTCTTTTACTAAGTCAGAGTATTGCATTTGTCTTTTATAGAACTTAAGTGGGATTAAGATGCATATTATTTGGTTCTAAAAGTGAATAATATTTACCAATACATAGTTATTTTTGAGTAGTATTGTATATGTATCAAATATACATCTTTCTGATTTTATGCTTATAATGGGCATTTGCAGAAAATACATGCTCATAAATTTTAAAAAATGAATTATTTCTCTGACAAATGCTACCTTATAGAACATTACTTGTAAAATGTATTACACACACACACACACACACACGCACGCACGCACGTGTGTGTGTGCATGCGAGGGATGCTGAAAAGTTCTCAACCTAATCCATTTCTCAAAATCTAATCAAATGATCAAGTATCACAATTTCTGGAAACCTTTTTCATTTTTGAATTGAGAACTTTTCAGCCTCACCTTGTAGATATTTGTGTGATTCATTGGAAGAGCTATTGAAAGGCTAATAATGTCAATAAAGCTGTAAATGTTCATGTCTGATTCAGCTCTATCTTAATTATATATTTTTCCTATTTGTTTTTTTTTCTCTAAAATTATCATTATCAGAAAAAATTCCATATTTTTCTTCTAGATTCCTATTCTTACTATCATTTCCTTTCAATTTACTTATTTTTGTGCTGACTTCTTTCATGTTATCTGCTTTCTCCACACATTTCTTCATATTTATTACTCTTATTTCATCAAACACTGACCTTCTGAAAAATATTCATTCTGTATTCACTTTCCTTATATAGTGTTTATCATATTTCAAGCCTGAAAATAATTTACTTGTAAGAAATTTTTTCTTGGTTTTTATCATTTACACTTTTTGTCTTAATATTTATCATTATCTTAAGAACTTTTTAATTCTTACATTCTCATTACTTGCATTTTAATAATATTTATTTGCAACAAAACATTATTAAAATCTGAGAGGCTTATCATCCAGTGCTAAATCGTTAAATATTGTTTCTTCTAATTTAAAAAGAATTTATGCTACTGATTTTAATTATTTTTTACAAGGGAGGTAACTCCGTGTAATATTTATTTGTGCTTACCTGAGATGATCTGTTAAAATAGCAAAAAGTATATATATATATATATATATATATATATATATATATATATATATATATATATATATATATATATTTTCTTTTTTTTTTTTAAATATGACTTATTTTACTTATTTCTTTCACTCTGTAAATGTTATTTTTTCAAGTAGTCAGAAGATCGAATTTAATTTTTGTGGTTGAACTTTCTGGCTTTGTTCTGTTCCTTTTGCATTAGAAATTTATCATGAAGCAATTTTTAATAATATTTTTGAATACCATATTCCCTGGATTCAAAGATACATCCCAATTTTAAAAAAGTAAAATAAATGTAACCTTCAGTTTGTAGGATGCAAAGTACATTTTCAAGAAAAATTAGCATTTTTGATGACAGGAAATGCAGTAACTACTTTTAGGTTAAGATGAAGTTAAAATTGTGAAAGTATAGTGAAATTAGCAAATATATCCCAAGTAATAACTGATAGTAGAATACTAAGACAAACCTCATGAACTATTTATAATTATCTATGAACATAGGTTTTATTTTTGAAAAAAATAGACTGTTGATTATCTTGCAAGCATTTATGTTCATACACACAGAAGTTAAAATAGCTGTTGTCTTTAAATATTTGAGTATAATATTAGTTTAATGTTTCAAAAATACATTGCATAACACTGAAGGTATGTAGGCAGGTATATATCTTTGATACAGAATCATGTATCCTCTGCATCTCTAAAACCAGCTGTTTTGTTGTGGTATCACTATCTTGCAAAATATAGTGACCAGATTTATTTTGATATCTTCAGAAATTTAAACTTGATGAAGTGAAAAATTATAACTATTAGTGTCTCATTCAGAAAATTGTTATCAATGTCTCAAGTAGTTTATTTTTCATGTTTTTGTTGTTATATAATACAAACCTAGATATTTGAAATTTCCTAGTGGCTGGATATTTACCAATTTAAGTTTAAGACTCACTTTAAATTACTAGTCTATTGTTGATGTACTTATTTGTTCATTTGCATGATCTCATGAGTAAATCTGATCAAAAAATTTACTTAAAATAATTTTATTTGGCCACTTATTTTCAGGTTCAATGTCAGTATTTTAAATGTGTGTCCAAAATGAAAATTTTTAAACAGAAAAAACAGTTAATGATAAAGGTTTTATTGGTGGTAAGGAAAAGAAGACCATTTTGAGGATAAAGTTGTCAGATTGCACAAAAATACTATAGCAAGGAAAATTTAAAAGGAAAAATAATGAAAATATATCAAAATTCTAAAGTCTTAAAATTATAGAATGCAAGTTTAATAACTACTTTTTTCAATATTTTGAACAAAGGGTCCAATTTCTACTTTATAAAGGAAGACATTTAGAGGAAATGGAGATAATAAATAATATTCTGTACAATTGGCAAGAATATTGAAAGAAGTATTGGAGTGCTAAAAAGAGTTCCTTTCACATGAATTTGGAAATTATTTGGTGAAAAGAAGAAAGATGATGATGGTAAGAAGTAGCAGAAGGCATGTTTGTTTTAGGAAAGATATTTTTCATATTTTTATAATATATGTTTTTGATTATGTCAGTTGCATTCGAAAATATATTTTTTCTAAGTGGTGGAAAGTGAAAAATATAAAAAATTTGAATGAAATTGTTACTTTTGCTGTGGTTCATACCAATACTGTTATGGACATGAGATGTGCATGTGGTCTTGTTTAGAGTACTCTTCCCAGAATACTCCAAATTCTGATTTTTTTTCTTTCTGTTATTTGCATCTCCGTTTATGTGTATTTTAAATTTCTGGTTATTTTCATCGTTTCCTGAAAAGAGAAATAAAATTTTCTTTCCTTTATTTATTTTAGCTTCAATCTCTGGAGTCAATTTCAACTATTTTCTGTCCCTTTTTTCTCTCACTTTAATCCTGACTTACTGAGTGATTGCAAGAGCAAAAGAAAAATTGCAGATTTACTTGCATGTATTATTTGTATGACATTAAATTATTTTTTATTAATTTTGCATTTCATCCTTTACCCTTACTTGGTTTGAAATTTTATTTATTTACCTTTCTTCTTTTTCTCTCTATGATTTCCCTCTTCCTCTGTCTATTGTTTCATAAAAAAAGCATTTAATATTCTTTATTTTTATTTACTTTTTGAAAATAAAATTAGTTGCTTTGATTTATATTTTATCTCAAAAATCTTAAGTACCTCTGAAAAGTGAACCCTAAACAAGTAAATAAAAATTTTTTTTAAAAAGTAAAAGAAAAATACGGAAAAAAAAAGAGAAACTAAAAGTCTCTCAATTCAGAGTGATATATTAAACACAGTCAATTTTTCTGTAGCATTTCACTATTTTCTTTACCATTTCTATATTCTTTCCTCTTGTGATTTCTCTCTCAGTTTTCTCATTTATTTTGTTTATTTGTTTTTCAAACTTTATTTTTACATATATCTTTGAAGTCTCTTTTGTTAATTGATTCTCAAACTTTTCTCTCTCCCTCTCATTGTCTCACACTCTCATTCCCCTCAATATTATCTTTCTCGTCATTGTATGACACTAAACTACCATCTGGAAGCGAGGCCTCTGATCAGAGCTTTTGAGGAGTGTGGAACCACCTCTGAATTGCTGTTGTTCCCAGGTCCACCCCAACCCAGGGTGGTAGCAACTGTTAGGATCACAGCTAGGGGCAAATAGAAACCTCCCCCTAAACAAAAATAAAGCACTATGAAGATATAAAAATACATTTTTATAGTAAAATGACCAACAGTACATTTTTAAAAGAAAATGATCAGCAATACATTTTTTAGTAGAAATACCAACAATACGTTTTATCGCAAAATGGCCTACAATACATTTTATCTGTAGTTGAAGGCATACAATTGCATTCAAAATATATTTAGTTAAAGCCATAAAATTTTTCAAAATATTTAGATTTCAGCACTAAATAACCCATAGTGATTGATATACCACAAAATGAAATCAACCAACCAACATGAAAGAACCCTTTCTTGACATTAATCCATATAATATCCTACAATTTCTTAAATCAAACTGTATTCCAAAATATAACTTTAACAAAACTACAACATAAAACACATATATCACCGCCTCTAGTATGTCCATACAAACATGTATATGTACAAAAGCTTAGTATCATCTACCATGTATACAATTGTGAAAGCAGAATAACATGGCATATTTTTATTATTTCAAAACCCCAAAGAAAATTAAATTTTGGCATTAAATGACCCATAAGGAGTTGATGTGCCATTAAACAAACAAACAAATCAATCACTCAATCTTCACTGTATTCTTATAAGTATAAGTTTATTAGCAGGGGAGTCTTTTTCTGTTTACTTGTCTGTAAGCATTCATTTATATTTTCATGTTCCTTTTGTTTTATTTCTTGTTTTATGGATGTCCTTTATTCCAAACCACTTCTTTTGGACTTAGTTAATTTTGTGTAAGAAAATATTTTAAAAAGTTAATAACTTCTTGTTTTTAATTTTTTTTCATTTGGTAATAAATATATAATCACTATATGATAGGTGGCACTGCACAGAAGCCCTTTTTTATAAGATTTCTAATCATGAGGTAAAAATATATTTAATTGTATAGTGTGCATTTACACATGCATACAGATAAATTGATCTGGAGATGAATAAACATGGGATGTGCCAGATATTTGAGAACACATCTTTTAGTGCACCATAAATGGAAGACATTACACAGCATGTGCCAAATTTTAGTATTCTCATTTCTCTTTCAGACTTATCACAAGCATTAACATGGTAGCTTCCAATCTGACACTAGAAGTGAAAAGACTGACTGTGCTTTTGGTACTAGCTGCCTGTTCACCACAATGACTTAAAGATAGTGAGCTTGATAGTAACTGAGTTAACAGGAAGAATGATAGGTGGCACTGCACAGAAGCCCTCAAGTTACTCACTGTGATGCACAACAAGTTCACATTGTTGTTGATGGTTCTGTGATCTGCAGGCAAAGAAGACCATTTTATTCTGCTCCATTTTTTTTCTACTGAATTGTCACCACCTACATTGAATTGTTGAACCTGACAGTCAAGCCCTGGATCAAAGTTGGTTACTGTATGTGTTTCAGCAGGTTTCTTCTCTCTTCCACATGGCCCCAAAATTTACATGGTCAGTGTCACCTCCAACATGTGGCCTCTAAGATTTCCTGATTTAAATCCACATGTTAGAAGAGGTACTGACCAGGAAATCTGTGATGATGTTAAGAGGGAGACCAACTAGTGACCCCACGATACCAAGCACTTATTGCAGGCAGCCATTGTGAATGTAATAGCCAATATGAACAAGAACTGCTTAATCTAGATATGGAGTTCTTCCAAGACTCCATTGAGATTGTCTTTGAGGCTGAGGAGTTGTTTTGAATAACCTTTTTCTGTCTTTGTAAGTTGAATTTCAATTTCTTTGAAAATACATTAACTTCTTCTTTTTTTTAATAATTTTTTCTCAATTACCTGATAAGTACATATATATGCCAAGGTGTTAACAGTACCTCCTACTTTTACATGCATGCATGTATTTCAGTGTTTATTATGTGATTAAGTTCCATTTTGAAACTTAGTGATCATCTAATATTTTTGTTCATTCACATCATATAAAGTTTTCTCACCAAGCCAACTAACTTCATATCAAAATTTGATTACCTCAATAAGATGTTTTGTCTATTGCTAATCATTTGAGTTTAGTAATTATTTTCATATAAAAATAAATGTGTGTGTGTGTGTGTGTGTGTGTGTAGAGCATTTGTTGTTGTAAAAGGCTCAATTCCAGCATGAATCTTTCTCTAGTACAATCAGCATTTCTATCTTTTTTTCTCCGTTTCTTTTCATTGCTAATTTAATTTTTCCTTCCTTACAACTGCCACCACATCCAGTTGGTTGGTTAGTTTTAGTTTGATGGGACACTCATACTAGAGTTCACATGTGTACATACACACACGCACACATTTGTGCCTGTCTGGGAGTGTCTGTTGTTGTTGTTGTAGGAGGAGGAGGATGAGCAGCAGCAGCAGCAGTGGTACACACGCAAATATACAGAATCTTTGGGAGTGCTGCAAAACAATTACACCCAACAACTCTTTTTCACATGGACACTCACACACGCACACACCAGCACAGCATAGTACAGTAGAGCAGATCACTTGGGCCTGCAACACACACAGCAGACCGCCTTATTCTTGTTCTTGCATTAACCTGGTCGACCACTCTGCTGTGCTGACTTCCAACACAGCTTCGTATTTTCTATCAGAGAAATTTGGATGGACGACTAACAACTGTTTTGGGGGCAAGTGAAAATTTGCATGGGTTTTGTGTGGTATTGTTTCAATTGTTTCTCTTTTCTTGTATTAATCTTGTGCATTTTTTGTTATCTGTGCAGAGGAGAAATTTTTCAGTCTCTAATCATTATGATTTCACCGTCTTTGCTTTTAAAAAAATACCGATGTATATATCCTAGTGTTTACTATTCTTGATGATATGTATTCAACTTTCTAAGAGTTATTCATCTTGTTTGAATCCTCATTTGTAAAACTTTTAGAATTTATTTCATTATATCATTCATTATCACTACTTTTTCATATATCCTTATAGTTTTCAATATCTAAAATATCTCACTTGTCTTTTTTTATCTTAGTTCTTCCTTGATATCACTTTTTCTTTTCTTTTATTTTATATATTTTCATTATTTTTTCTTTATGTAGTTTATTTATCAGTAATATTCAGTAATAGGCAAATGATATAATAATATAAAATGCTTTTAACTTTTTCATATTTTGAAATTTAAAAATTTTTGAGTTTTTATTATCATTTTACTGATAAATTTATAATTATTTTGTATCATTTATTATTTTCCTACTTTAACTGTAGCACTTGTTTGTATTTTTCCCCCAAATTTATTTCCTTAACTTTGGTTGATATTTCCGTAACTTTGGTTGAATTCACATATCGACTGCTATCATGAGACAGACATTGGATTCTCTCCCCTGAACATAACAAACCTTTTTTTTCCTCATGAAACCCAACAGAAATAACTAAAAACCAACTTGTTACTTCCCATCAAATCCAGCAGCATAAATAACCTACCAGGATTAGCTTTTAGTGAATGAGGATTGACTGACTAAAAATCAATCTTCTTTCTTTAAGATTTTCCTTTGTATATTGTTTATTTGCTAACTTCTGGGGTATCATGTGTTTGTCTGATCCTAATTCATATCTCAGACAGGGTTTGTATTTAAACTTTTCAAAAAGTTTTACATAAGTTTCATTCAAACCAAGTTCTTGAAGTAAAAATTTCAATTGTAATGCTTCCTCTATTTTTGTACTTTTTGATTGCTTTGTTCTAAAAAAAAAGATTTTTTTCTTCTATTTTCAATTGCAATATATGTTAATTTTTTAAAAAATTCTTTTATTTATTTGCTTTCAAAATTTTAAGAAATTCTCAAAAGTAATGTATTCCTGTTTACTGAAAACATTTGGCTCATCTCATTTGGTAATATTTTGTGCACTTTCAGAAAAAAGTAATAAATCCATTTTTCAATCTACCAACTTAGTGATTTCAGATTGTTTTGGGGGACTACTATTGTAGTAATCAAGGCAATATGGAAAAATTCAGAAAAATTTTGCTGTCTGAATATTTAATGACAGACTTAATGCTTCTTTTGTAAAGATGTAGTTTGATAAAAAATA
Source organism: Acanthosepion pharaonis (assembly GCA_903632075.3). NCBI lineage: Eukaryota > Metazoa > Mollusca > Cephalopoda > Sepiida > Sepiidae > Acanthosepion > Acanthosepion pharaonis. The sequence goes on from CAHIKZ030000491.1 coordinate 1,822,091, forward strand.
GTGGCTTTTTCTCCGATTAAATTTTTAGCATGGGAACTGAAGCATGCTTCTTTTGAATACACTGCCACTGTGTAGTAAAAAAAAAATCTTCTTTTTCATCATCATCATCATCAGCATCATCATCATCATCATCATCACCATCATCATCATCATTTATGTTTTTATTGTATTTATTTATTTTACTTTTGAGGGTTTTGGTATCTTTTTATTTTTTTAGCATTCCAAGATAATCAATTATCTCTTGCTTCAAGATAAAAGGAGATCTCTGAAAATAGGAAAAAAAATGCAGAAAAAGTGAAAAAGTGAAGAGAAAAAATATTTAAAATTGAAAAAAATATAAACTGGCAGCCATTTTGTTTTTCTACATTTTAAATTTTTCTTTCATGTTTTTTTTTTTCATTTTTCTCTCTTATTAAAAAGAAAATTAAACATAAAACATTCATCTTTCACTCATCTATTCCTATCCCTACTCTTCTCATGATAGCAAAGCTTACAATAGAAGAGGAATAAAAAAAATGACTGATAATGTTTTCCTCTTTATTTTTACACACACACACACACACACACACACAAATGTGTGTGTGTGTATATATATATATATATATATATAATGTGCACAAAGAAATTGTTTTATTTCTCTATCAACCCATGATTTTTTTCTCCTATTCAAAAGAGAGCGTATACTTCAAGAAGGAAAGCTAACTTAAAGTAGTAATGAGAAACAAAGGAAGACTTTGAAGAAAAATAAATTGTGAAGAATTGTAAAGAGGTTGGGTGATAAGAGTTGGAGGGAGTGGGATGACTGAAGGAAAAGAGGATAGAGTCAGCCAAAGCAATTTTTTTTCTCCATTTTCCACTTTCCACAATGCTATTTTCAAAAGAGAATATGAAAAAGGTTGATGGTTGCAGGAATTTGACTAGGGAAGAAGAGAAGAGAAAGAAAAAAAAACAAAAATAAGTCAAATACAAAAGAAAAAAAGAATGACATGCTGGTAACAAGGAAAAAGTAATAATCTGTACTTTCCAAACATAAATGTCATGTGTATTTTGGAGTTGTAAAGAGGAAAGTAGGGCTGTTTTATGTATATGCAAAATTAAATATTGTTGTTCTTGGAAACTATTATACATACCGTCAGGTGTTTGTTATACTCATAGGAGAGGTGGGGAGTTTTCTATGTAGATAGGATAGAAGTTAAGTAACTACAATTTTGTCTAAGATTATCTAGTTTGACTGTATTTTTGATAGTGATTGTCATCACAGTAATTTAAATAAATTGGTTTTAATGTTATCACTTTTAGCTCAGCATGTTTTTACCTTCATTTTTGCAGAAGATGGTTAGTTTAGCAAATATATAATCTGCAAACTCTCATTATTTATCCTTATTTGTTAGCATTTTTTTTTTTTGAAAAAACAGAAATATAAAAGCAATGATTTTACTTGATATTTTACTTGAACACTTATCCTTATTGTAAACAGCAAAGTTGAACTAGAAATTGGCAGAACTTGTTGATATATTCACTAAGAAAGCGTAACAAGACAGATTAGACTCTGCTTTGTTAACACCTTTCTGAAGTCAAAGAGAACTTTGTTTTCAAATCAAGAAAAACGTCTTTGCTTTTACAGTGCTTATACTTTCTGAACTATGCAGTATAAACTGAATTTTGTATTTCTTTCTTTTATCCAGTTTTATTAAGATGTGCATTTTCTATCACTTTGTTCAACTTTTTAAGTTTGTGACATCTTTATTATGAGCAGCATTTAAACAAGTTTTTATTCAGACCAACTGTTCATGTTTGTCAGTCTGAAAAATAATTAGAAGACTATTATAGAATTCATGATAACACAAAAATTCCTTGAATGGGTCCACTACTCCTCGCACTTGAATGGCTGGTCATAGTGCCTGCTTCAGCTTTGAGCAAGGAGATAGCATTTTCTTTTTAGTTTTATTCATTGATTTTTCATTAACTTTAAATATTTTATATACTTCTTTTAACATCATATTTTATATGTTGCAGTAAACATAAGCTGTTAACAAATACCCCTAGCATTAATGTCTACAACCCTTTATTTTGTGTATTGTAATCACATTCTTTATATGCAGCAGACTTATTATTTCAAAGTTATTTATTTCAAGTTTTTTTCTTCAAAATTATCAACTGATATGAAGTTTAAAACAAAAATGTTCTCTTTTTTTCAGATTATGTCATATATCAATGCTTGATTAAAGCTACTATAACAATACAGTACTCTTATTCCAACAAAATACATTCATTGTTAATAGACAGCAATTTTGTCAGCTTCCTTGTTTTCATTATTCTTTGATCATTGTCTATCTTTTGTACTGATGCTCTTTATAAATTAAATTCTTTCTTATGGTGTTTATAGTTTCCCAGCCGGTACAATTCAGTATTGTATAAGTAGTCTATATCCGCTTTTTAATAAATAGGTGAATAATTTTCTTATTCCAAAAGTCAATGACAGTTTTGTAATCTGTGTGTGTCATGAATCTGTTGAGAGCAAAGTTTATGTGTCAATCTAACTGGTGTTCTGCTGTTTATTCTTTATTATTTTTGTTAATTTCAGGGAATATCTGGATGCCATGACGTCATCACAACCTACAAATGCATCAGAATGGCAACTTTATCGAGTTCTTCAGCGTGCAAATCTATTGCAGTATTATGACACATTCATTGCTCAAGGTAAACAGATGTTGTTTTAGTGGAATTGGTTTCCCCTGTATACTTGTTTGCATGCGTGTGTATGTTTTGACTATTTTGAGGGCAAAGCGTATTTATTCATTTGGTTATCTATTCACTTCCTTGCTTATGGATGTTATATAGCTCATTGTTCACTACAAATGTCATTATAAACTTGAAATGCATGAATTCTTTTTCTATTTGCTCAATACATCAAAGTTATTCTGTAAGTCAGTATATAATCACTGCTGAGAAAAATCACATTTTCTTTGTGTGTATTTATGATGCAAAAATTTATTTGATGTACTTATCTTCATTATTTTGGTTATGATAATTTAACTGATTGCTATCCAACAATCTGCCCTCTGAGGACATTTTTCAATTTGCTATGGAAGCATTAGATTACTTTGTAACAGATATTTCAAATGGCTAAAAAGTGAACAAAAATCTATTGGTACATTGCAGTAATAAATTGAGGTTCACACTTCAGTGTATAATATTTGATAATGTCCAAAGCTGGGTTTAAATGTGGTGATGAAAAAAGAACAATGTGTAAACTAATTTAAAAATACTAACATTTTTTTTGTATTTTGTTCTAATGTAAACTTTTTAGATGATAGTAACTAATAAATTTAATGTTTTTGGTTTCAGATATTAAAATCTTGGTATTTTATACTGTGCTCATGATGATATATATTCAGTGTGTATAAAAATGGTGTGTGTATGTATGTGTGTGTGTGTATATATATATATATATATATATATATATATATATATATATATATATATATATATATATATATATATATATATAAATTTATTTGACCCTGACAAGCAGCTTTACTTACATGAAACTCTGGAGTCGCTCAATGAGAGGAAGCCCATTGAACATTTATTGATTTATTGAATATATGTGTCTAAATTGACTATTTTGAATAGTTTGAAATTCAAATAAATCCATCAATTCTTAAAAAATTTTAACATGCTGATTTAGAAACTACTGAACTATCATAATTTATAATATAATTGTAGCAATGTACTCTGCAAAAATAAATTCAATAATATATATATATATATATATATATATATATATATATATATATATATATATATATTATTAATCTTTTCCCATTATGAAAATATTTTATTTTTGGTTATAATTTTTTAATTTCATTCAGAACAATGCAATATATTTTGAATTTCTTTTTAATCTTTAATTCATTTTATTATTTTGACTGATTTTCTTATTCAGATTACAACTGAAATACACCTTTGTAGCCTAAAAGTCTTTCTTAGCTTATACACATTTGTTTATGCGTGTCTCTTGTGTTCACCTATAAATATAGTGTATTGATATATTTTATTTTATACATATAGCCTGGAATTTTGTGTGTACATGCTTCTTATATTCATATAACCTATGTAAATTTGTTCATGTATTTGTATATAAGACTGTGTATGTATATGTAAATTTTGTATGCAGTCATATGTATGATACGTACACTAATATAGAATTATTGGATAGACATACACATTGATTATGTTGACTCCATGAATTTTGTCTTAAATTTTAAAATATTTTATTTTTGTATATTTAGTTATTTAGAGAATTTCATTAGCAATTTATTACTTTATAACTGCCATATGTAAATATAAGAAAAAATTGATTAATAAATTTTATATTATATTATGTACAAAATTCTCTTTTGCATAATGTAAGTAAATTTATTTTTAATCTCCTTTTCTGCTATTTCTTATTTACTTCAGGAAATAGTTTTATATAAATAAAAAGAATATAATGTTAATATTTTGTGCTTTCATGCTTTCTTATAAAAATATGATGCATATACTCAGTTTTGCACATACATTTATATACTGACTGACCCCCAAAACCAGAACTTAATTATTTCTTCAAAATTAAAAATCAGTTAGTAATTCTGTATATAATATGTTTCTTTTAACATTATTTGATGCAGAGAGATTTGGAATAATATCAAATGTTTATTGTAAAGTGGTTTCCATTGGTATAATGTACTTAATTTCTCAATAATTTTATACAGATAAATTTTGGCATGAATACTTATGTTGGCATTTATTTAGCATTTTAATATTTTCATCATATTATATTCATAATCCAGTATTTTTTTTAGTTATTGGTTAGGTTTCATTGTTCTTGATGTTTATTATATAAAGAACTAATTTTAAGAATTTAAACAAAATAAAACTAAGCTAATTTTGTTTGAATGACATGACCTTTGTCACTAGTAAAATTACCTCATTAACACTAATTAAATAAAAACTGGAGTTCATTATTTAAAAATACTTTATTTGTATTTATACTGCCATTTGAAGCAAAGTATGTTGTAATTTTTTTCTAATATCAACATTTCCTTCAGTAGAATTAAATTCTGCATACAATAATACCTAATATAGCAAAAAAAAATTTATAATCGTTAGGATGTAAAATAATATTACAAGGTAACTCTTAGCACATCCTTAATTTAAACATACTTTTTCAGTATATGACTGTTTTAAGTTTTATAATTGAAGTTGATTAAAAATTTGAATTCAGTTTTAATTATTTAAAAATTTAAAGAATTTTCTTATATTCTGATTAATTTAACAAGTTTATTTTACTTTGTTATTATTTTGGATACAGTAAATTGTCTTCAGATTATTTGTATTGTTTCATTATTGCCACACTATATCAGATTTTATTATGCAAGTTGATATTTTCACAATACAATTGGTCTCAATTGACAAATGTAAAATATTTATATAACTATATGAGCAACTTTCTGCTTATGACATCTATCCTTATTAAAAATGTTGATAATAATTTTTTTGTAGGAGTGTTAGATTTTCTTTGGTTTTAATAGTTTTTTCCTATATATATATATATATATATATATATATATATATATATATATATATATATATATATATAGTTTTCACTGCTGCATTGTTATAGTAGTGTTGCCTGATTGTGCTGATAGATTTTTGGAAGAATATCAAAATTGCCATTTGGAAATGAATGACTATAAAAATGCTGACAGTGGGATGCCACTATTTTGGTTTCAGTTGGATACTCTGCAGTACAGACTAAGATAAACAACACCACCAATACACAATATAATAAAAATATGTCACAAAACAGATTATAATATATGCTACTATATGTCTAGACTAGTTTGGAAATGGTACTAAGTGCTAATTAGTTCATAACATTGATAGGAACTGACATTTCACAGTGTCTTGAAAACATACATACATACATATATATATATATATATATATATATATATATATATATATGTCAACAGCAGGCAATATAAGTTTTGTAAAGATGAATAAATATATCACAACAGTAGAAATATTAATGATGGACCATAAGTTTTCTGTTGCATTAATGTCTGAAGAGGTCGGGTGCCATTAACTTGGTATCTCTGAAATATTTCTTGGCAATGTGAGCAATAGTCACCCTTGCAAAACATGAAGGTACATTGATTTCTGTGAATATGCTGCTTAGCTTAAAGTGTCCTGGGTGAAAACTGTACCACTCAAATAATTCTCTACATTTATCTTTAGCCACCACCAACTTTCAAGGGAATTTAATTTTATTGCCTACAATACTAGACTCAAATATTACTCTGATTCCCACTATTGTTTTCTAAGTGTATAGGTTACCATCACGTAAATCCAATATAGCTCTAAATTCATCAAAATTACAGTTGAGAAATTCGTTTTCATTTACTTCTTTGCTTAACTTTCATAGTTCTCTTTTTGATGTTTACTTTAAGGTAGCATTTTCATTGTTTCATGTCTTTAACCAATATTATTAATATTTTGAATTTTTTTCTCTTAACATTCATAATGCCAAATACCAATCTTTTTCATATCTTTTACTAGTCAATTTACTCTTCTTATTTATTATTTTAATTTTTATTATATCTCTTTTTGTGACATTCTTAAAGCCAGATTTTTTTTCCTTGTTCTTATTTTACCAATGGTTTCAATTTCTGTTCAGCTTTTTTCATAATTTTCAATGTTAAGTTCCCATAACTCAGTAACTGTACAATAGATTATTTCTCTTAAGTTTATATCTTATAACAAACATCAATTTTTCATATCTGAAAATAATAAATATCAGTAACTATATTATTATATATATGTAAAATGTGTGTATATATATATATATATATATATATATATATATATATATATGCAATTTTTGGTATATATTATTTTTATTATATATGTGCAGTACTTTTTGGAAAATGCTCAATTTAGTGATAGAGCTAACATATTTAGTTGGATTGATGTGAGTTTGTGACCCTGGGTTTCACGCTACTTGCGATCGTCAGATTTATTTATTATATGATTGAGTTGCATAATAAAATTTCACAACATCAAATATTATAAATGTTTTTGATAAAAACAGATACTCTATATTAAGTTGAAAATCACAGGCTATATTTATCATTTAATTATAAGTATATACTGAAAATTTTACCAACATCTGTTGGCTAATATCAATTTTTTATTGTGAAAATATTAACTTAGATAATAAAATTTGACATGCTGTATTTATTTAAAATCCTCCTTACATTACATATCTTTTTTAACTTTCAATATTATTATCTTCCTCACAAATAACAAATGATATTGATAGGCTCTTATACTGAATAATGTAAAATGTTTATTCAAGTCTGTCATAAAATAATTCTTTATTTTCTTGGTAGCATTACTTTTGTTAGACATGTGAGTTTATTACAATATGAAGCAGTCTTTAGGATCTTTAATTAAGGGTTTTGTTTTATTTTTTCATATATTCTGATCATTTTATACTGCCTGAACAAAATAAAAATTTTCCAGATTCTCATTCAAATTTACTTTCTCATATGTAAGCATGATAGAAATTGACATTGATATCATTCTAAGATGTATTATTTTATAAAATCAGTTATAGATTATTATATTTAGTAAGTTTGAATATTTTCAATACTGACCAAATCTTCGTGCCTTGGTTGTCAGTGAGAGAGATTATTTTGTCTATTATCTATCAGCTATAAAATTGTGTCTTCAGTTCATTAGCTAATATACGTTATTATCCTTATAGTAAACTAATTTTATTTATTTACATTAAAGGATAAAATCACTTTCAATATTCATATTTTCTATCTTGGTCAGCTTTGCAAAATTCAGATGATTTAATTTTTTTCTGTGTTTTTTTAACTTGACACTTTTGATCTCTAATTTTCCTAATTAAAAATAGCATAATCAAAGTTTCATAATCCACAGATTTTCACTTTTGCAGTCCAATCACTTTTTATACAAGATATGCATTTGTTGTTCTTGATAAACACATATTTCCTTTTTTTACATTTGTCATCTTTTATAATAGAATTTAGTCTTAATTATTTAAGTTTGCTGCATCCTATGAATTTGCTTGTCTTGATATATGATATTCTATAAATGTTTATTTTCTTTACACTAATACCAGCTGTATTCATGGGCAGTAATTGTGTATGACAATGACTTTTACGTTTTAGTTAATTTCAAACACTGTTAAAAGGATCTAGATATTACTTTTTCAAATATAATTTTTAATTTGGTATTCGTCCAAAATGAAAATACCTGTCTTGAATAAGTGATTAACAGACATACAAAAATGGAAAAAGATAAAATACTCTAAAACTCTTATTAAATTAAGTTTTAGTAAATTACTACTGTATCTATAATCTTAATGTGTCTAGAAGTTCCTGCACTTAAGGATAATTGCCTTTATTCATTTAAGTGCAGGAACTTCATGCTTGCTTCTGTCCCTTTAATTAGAGTGGTTCAAAATTCTTTTATGCTAAATGTGAGAGTTGTAACAGTTGTATCATCTAATATTCTTATTTCTTTCAAATTTTCACTCTGAAACAATAATAATGTAAACAGAGGCCATATTGACACAAGAACTACAAGTTTATGTTGTCAATAGAAACCCGTAAATATCCCATATTAAATGTTAGTTTTCCATATTGTGTTTCATACTTCTTATATTTTATAATTTTGAATATAGAAGATTTTTAAACTGATTAAACAGAAAATTTAATTTCTGGCCAATTTTAATGAATTAATTCCTCATATAAAAAAAAGTAAACATATCATTTTCTCTAAAACAGGCTTTTTTTCTAATTCTCTAGTGATGTATTTTATAATCATTTTTTGACAACCCCATCATATCAATAATATGTTTATCTTACACTAACAAATTATGACTTGTAATGTGATTTTCAACAGTTATATAACATAATTTGTTCCCTAATCAAGTGTATCTACCTTTAGTAAAAAAAAAAAAAGAAAGAAAAAAAGAATATAATTCATTAACTTGCTTGAATTTTTGTTAAAAAAATGTGGATGCATGTACATAATTTAAACATTCTTATTTTGTATTTTTATTTTTTACTTTTACGAACAAGAAGTTTAAGTAATGTTCATCTTTATAATCAAACATACCTGTTTCCTAAAAAAAATTAAAAATTTCATAAAATAAAATTTTGTTAGGATGGTAGTTTGTTTTATTTTGATTTTACTTTACCTTATCATATTTTTGGTAATTCTGAATATCATTACTGTCATCAACAGTCATTTATTAGATATTATATCATACAATTTTTTATATATTGAAGGTAACTACCCAACTCAGTATTGAATATGTTTTTGATAATTAACTTTATGTTGACATTATCCTAGTTCCTCTTTAGCATCTGGTAGGAAGAACATATGGCACTAAAATTATACTCTCTTAAATGTTCATCAGTATCTATATAATGAAAATTCTGAAAATGTGCCTTATGCATTTAATGTACAGTTTTACATTTGCTGCTTTGAAGTTCAGTATTTTAAAATTAACAGTTCTCTAAATTAACACAAACTATTTTTTAAAAACACTTTTGATTTCTAAACTTTATCAAGCACGGAAATTTTGGTTTAATTAAAACAAAAATGACATTTATCACTTTTTGTTTCATAAGTTTACTTAATTTATACTCATTGAAATAAATTTTAAAGCTATATTCTACATACTTGATATACTACTTACCCGTTTAAAAAGAATAAAATAGAAATATAACATATTTATTTTGCTTATTATATTTTCTATATCTTGTAGTTGAGCTACTTCAAATCAATGAAATCTTCTTAGTTTAAAAACTGACATGAATGCCAGTATGAGCAAATAAAAACAAAAACAAATAGAACATCTAAACCCATGGTTGATATTAAAGAAACAAGGCTAATTGACTGGTTAAATGATTAAAATTTAGGTTTTAACGTCCATGGTTATACTGAAGGGAAGTATCTTTTAAATAAAGAGAAAGTTATCTGTAAAATGAAAAAAAACAAAAAAACATATCTGAATTAGATTTAGAATCTAATTATTTTGTCTGAAACCAGTTAATGCTAATTTGTCTAATTTCATCTTAATGTTGTAAGTTCATAAGTGATCCAAAGACTTAGTGTCTACAAATAATAGATATTATTTTCCAAGTTTGACACATACTTTTGCCACACTTGTAGATTCTTGTCTATTCAATTTACTGGCATTTTTCTAACAATACCTTATAAATCATAGCCCTTTTAATTAAATAAAAAAATATCTCTCACATATGCTCATTGTATATATGTTTGCATATTTGTGTGTGTGTGTGATAGAATGGTAAAAAATGTCTTGGACCAGATGACCATAATTTGGGGAGAAAGAGCTTCTTAGTCAGGTTGAGAACCTTTATTATGTCCCCATGTTTGTGTGTATATAATATGTATATAGTTATATTACTACAAAAAGAGAATGATGTTGCTATTATTATGATGAAAAGTTGAGCTAAGTATTTCATTATTAATCCATAAGTCTTATTAAATCTTAGTTATTGTTCACAATGAAATGGAACTGATATTATGTTTGTATGTGTACATATGTATATAATTAAAATTGTCCAAAGGGTTTTTGATGTTTAAATATAGTAATGTATAATTTAATTTCAATGGTTAAAATAGTCATAAGTACTACTGACAAAAAGTTGTTCCCTCCTATAATTTTGATCATATGAGATTTTAAACTTATATTATTTACTTTAAACTCCTTATACATAATGTTTTTTGTTATTTTGCACTATTTTTTTATCATTTATCATGTCTGTATATGTAACATGCTTTTAATGCATATTTAAGCTCACATATGTCATTAATAATGTATTTTAATTTTATCACATTTATGTTATTTAATTGAAGCTTTACTGTTTGGGTTGTTTACTTAATTTTTTTTTACTTTTTATAGCAGAATAGTTTCTAAAATTAGTAGTGGTCATCAGAATTTTGTTTTGAAAATCAATACTTATAAATTAACATTTAATTAACAAATCTTATTAAAATATTACTTTTTCATCCAAATAAAACTTCTGTCCTTAAATTACAGTTAGAGAACTTGAAAGAGAAAGAGGAAAATAATGTTTCTTGTGATTAAGATTAAAACTTAAAAACAACTATTTTGACTAATTCATTTTTCAAATAGTTTTTCTTTTTAATACTTAATCTTGATCAACCACTTATGAATACCCAATTGGAAATTTGTGAATCTTGAATTTCTTTTTTGATATTGAACATTTTAAATTATCAAAAAATGTCATTAACTTGTTTTTAGCTTTATTTGATTAAACATGTAATTTCTGAAAACTTTCCAATGTTTTTATGTTTTAGTTAACAAAAGCATATCTTTTGTTTGTCATTTGCTAGTAAGTGTATTAGCAAATGTCTAAAAAAATTTTAAAGTGTTATGTTTATATCTGAGAAACCTGGTATATAATAACACTATTAGTAATTTAAATTTCATTATCTTGATGACGTTATGCAGTTCATATAGATTTGTGTTCAATGTGTTCATATTTTTTTTCTTTTTTTTTACAAAATGATTTCATCAGTATATTATTAGTTTGTGGCATAATCTGACTTATAGATATTGACAATTGAACAAAGTTGAGATAAATTAACAGAAAGGACTCTGGTATCAAACTTATGAATTTGTTAGCTTTATGAATGCTAGGAGTCTGCTGTTTAAAAAACATATATAATTGCTCAAGCATGTTATCTGTGTGTGTGTGTGCGTGTGGAAGTTGTTAAATCTGAAGGTTATATTATTTAGGACCATCAATCATTCACAATATCTAATGTCAGCATTTAATATAAATAAAAAATAATCTTTATTCTGTTCAGTTTTGTATAAATACTGTCTTTTCTTGTTAATGCAATGTCTCTTCACAATATAGACAATCATGGCTCTCCACAAATTCTGTTTCTTTATTTGTGATTTGCCATGACTTCCTCAAAAAGTTAATGGATTGGTTTCCATTGCTTTCTTCATGGTTTTGAATTCAGAACTGTCCTTCTTCTAGACTGGCTGCCACCCAAGTCTCAAGAGCTCAGACAACTCTGCTATTTAACTCATAGCTGGGAAAGGGGAGAGAAGAGGTAGATTCCCACTTTCCTCAAGGGCTTTTCTGCACTGATGGCTGTTACACTATCTGCTACCTGTAAATACTGTTACTGCAATAAAAATAAAATGTTTGTATTGACATCTATTATTATTATCATCATCATTATTATTATTATTATTATTATTATTATTATTATTATTATGATGCTATACATAGAAAAGAAATTATTAATTTACTGTTTTACAATCCATTCCATTTTTTTTATAACTTTGCAAAAATCAGGATGGTAGAATTTTAATAAACATTTCTTAAAGCTCCTTATTTTACCTATATGAGGATCCTAATATTTTAATTTGAAACACGTGTTGAATGTTTTATATATCATTATATATGTTTTCTTTTTTGTTTTGTGTTATTTTTCTTTTTTGCATTAGTTATTTTTCTCATATGTACATTTCTCCCTAAAAGCAGTAGACTTTTCTTTTTTTTTTTTTTTTAATAATTATAGTTACCAAACATTTTTGAACTCTTATACTATTAATTATAAAATATTGTTCTTTAAGAGCATGAAGTACAACTCTGTTACTTGGAAAATAAATAAATTAGATATAACTCAACATATATTTGTCTTGTAAAATAGTTTCTTTTTACCATAAAAATAGTGTTTTTGTAATGATATACATATACACACAGACAGAGTATTAAGAAATTTTATAAATTTTAACCTGTATATTGATTTAAAATATGAGCGAGTGAAATTATAAGATTTGGAAGCTCTCATATTTTGTGATGCTGCAATATTGGAAAGAAAAACTAGTTGTTTGACTTGCATAAAACTTCTTGAACAATTGAATTTACTTGACATTTGCTTGCATTGTGCACTCTGGCATAAAATATCATATATATTGTTACTGAATAATTATATTTATTGATATGATTTGATCAAATAGAATTTGGCAAAAAAATTCCAAAGTTTATAACATCTTTTTTTATTATCACAAAATATTTTCTTTATAATTATGATGATTTCTCTGCAATATTTACTCTTTTCCTGACTAACCTGTGTCTTGATTCAGTTTGATTGTCTAATTTATTTTTCCCTTTAAGAACACTACACTCAGTGCTAAAGTGTCAGAAATTTGTGAAGTTTTCGAATACGTGTTGAAAAATTCCTGGTATGACTCACTTTCAAAAATTTGACCAAATGAACAGATTTCTTTTTTAGGGTTAAAGTTAATGAAACAGGCTGAGAACTTTTCAGCTCACCTTCATGAAATATGCATTATAAAAACATGTATCAATCTTATAAATGTTTAAATTCTTTTATTTTTTTCTAAAAAAATTTTTCTGCTAAAATTAATGATTGGTTTCAAAAGTAATTAGCTATACAAAAAAATTTGTAGCCCAAATATATGTAAAGATAACCTATCAAAATAAATAAAATTACAAGAATAAAGCTCTCAAAATGGATATGTGAGGGTATTAGAGAGATTAAAAAAGAAAAAAAAAATGTAGCTCATTTTTTGTAACTTCATATTTTCATTAAAATTCCAAAATGTGCATAATTTTCCTTTTCAGAAAAGAATTTCAACAATAAATGACATTTCAGCCTATTTCTTCATATCATCTCAAAAGCTCTATATGACATGCTGTATCTGATATTTCTTTTGACAGATTAGATCTCATCTACTTTGACATAGCACATCCCCTGCCAACAACCAACTTTCTTTCAGGATAAGATTTTATTATAGCTGTTGTTTACTTCCTTTTATCTAATACTAGATTATGGTTAGGTAATACCCAATAGTTTAGGATGGTGATTCTCTTCTTTGGCATTTGATAAGTTGACAATGTTCTGAAATTAACCTTTTAGTTTTTGCCCCTGATGACAGGCAGCATGCATGCTTGTTGCATTTGTTAGGGTTTCTCTATTTTTTTATTTGTTTTTAATCTATTTTTAACTTTCTTCTTTGCTTAACAAAGATAAAGGTAAGCTTCATATCTGAGCAGTCAGATGTTCTGATGTAACCTGTTTATTTATACTATTTTAGTTTATTCAAAAGAAGAAAAGAAATTGTTATGTTACTGGATCTTAGCTTTACTCCATTCCCAATCCCTTGGATTTATTTGAGCTCTTTGTTAGCTCAAACAGTAAAGACTTTACAAACTTTGTTGTATTTATTTCCATAAATCTGGATTATTTAGCATAGCATAATTTTAATGAAATTAGTTTACATTATATGAAAGAATAATATTAAAAATATTAATGTCTTGAAAGTAGTTTATGTGTTGTTCAATTGAATGGATCACTGTTATTTTTTTGTTAGCAAGGTGGGAACAAAAAATATTTTAAATTTATTTTTAGTTTTCTCATTTTTAGATTAAATGGATTTTCACACATTTTAATCATGGATACTTTAAATGTCTTTTTTTAAAGATTCAACCAAATATTCATATTTACTAAGATTTCTTTGTTGCTTTAAATACAAAAAATTATCAAATTTCATTATTTTTTGAAAAGAAATATTTTGATCTGTTTTCACCCTTAAAATCAGTTTTGAGATGAAATCAAGTAAATTAGTTTTTAATTTTTTAATCTTGTTTTCCTAACCTTTATTAATCTGCCCAATTTGAGTGATAAGTCATGGTTTTTGTATCATTTTTATATTTGTTCATTTAGTGATATCCTCAAGTCAACTGAATTAAAACAAAGTATGTTTTTTTTTTATTTGTGTGTAAAATAATTCAGTAATTCTAGTTTCTGACATTAAAGACAAAATAACACATGTTATACACTGTGACATTAAAGCTATATAAAAACTTTTAAACAAAATTCTGTTTTTAATCTTTTAATTTTCTAAAATTCAGCATGTAAATAAGTATCTGCTTTATATATTTCTGATTTTGTTTATATATGTTCCAATTTTTATGCAGTTCTGCTTTAATTGAATTTTGTTTTGTAGATAGATTGACAAGCCATGTTTCTTTAAGCAAAACAGTGATTTAAGTTTTAAATTTATGTTTTGAATAAAATTATTTCCTTCAGATGTTAACTAATTCCAGTTTGTAAATACTGTTTACTTTTTAATACTTTTTAAATAAAGATGAATAATGTTTTCTGGTGTATAACTTGAAACTACTACTCATTGTGTAATAGCATTTAATATGTAGATTTAATGTTTTTTTGTTTAAGAATTGTCAGATTTATTTGATCAAAGAGAGAGAAAGTATCAGTTTTTCTCCTATTTTCTTCAGCTTTAAATATTGCCTATTTAAGTTTAAAATTGGTAGGACAATCAGTAAATTTATTTTATTCTTTTTAAGTGTAGTAGTTTTTATTTCACTATTAATAATGATATTTAGAAATATCTCTAGATTCAAGAAAGTTTTCATATTTATTTAAATCTTATTTTTATTAAATGTCTAGTTTAATTTCACCTAATTCCATATGCATTTTTCTTTTTAACTTTTTATATTTATATGAATGTACTTTTTTAAAAAGAATTATAGCTCTATCTTATCATTTGAATATGTAGTACTGGAAAATAGAACAAATAAACTGATCATGTATAGTTTCATAAATAGGAGGCAGGATGTTGTAATCAAATCCATAAATCAGTGTTAAAAATGGGAAAATTGATAGATTAACTGGCTCTAAGGATGTGAAATTCCATTTCCTTTTAATTATTTGAGATATATATATATATATATATATATATATATATATATATATATATATACACACACACAGACAAAACAAATGAACTCCAGAATGTGTTGGTGGTTTTGAAACTTTGAATTGACTAGTTGCTTCTTATATCATTGTTTGCAGAAAGACTAACACATTTTTTGTACATGAGAAAATATTTATATATTTATTTATATCTTTATCTTCAAACATACATGCATTTATACAACAATACACATATTTATTCTCCTTGTATTTAAATTTATTCATATATATGTTTTTATACATTTAGATGCATATTTGCATATACACATTCTTACACCTGATCATTTTCTGTATATAGAGATAGAAGTTGTTTCTGTGTTTGTCTATTGCATGTACATTTATGCAAATACATATATACACACACATACACATATAAGGCACAATACATGATGCACATAGTAATGCACACAAGTATACATTTATGCAAATTTTTATATATATATATATATATATAGATAGATAGATATAGATATAGATATTCCACTTTATCAAATTGAAAAAAATTATTAAAGAATTTGATCTAAGCTTTAAGAATAAAGGCTTCTGTGAGAAGATGAAGTGGGAACAGTACCTTATTTATTTAGTAACAACCATTGCTAGCTAATGTATTTTGCTTTTGTTTGTGTTTTCTTTTTGTTTCTTTCCATTTTTTTCATTTAATTTAGAGTTCTTCCTTCTTTTTTACCTCTAAGTTGTAGTGACTACCTACTCATGGCAACTAGTAGCTTCCTGTCATATTTAATCTACATAATCCTACCTCATACAACTACCAACCATTTTCTTAATTCTAGTTTTCTCTCTATCAATTTCTCATCTTTTAGGGTCCCTTCTTTTGCTTCTAGTTTTATCTATCCTTATTACTTTCACTTCAGTTTTGCTCCTTTTTCATAGTTTTCCTTGTGAATTTCCTTTGTCTTTTCAATTCTCTCTTCATTCACTTCTCTCATTTCATTTCCCTTTCTTCATTTTTTCTCCTGTTTGACCTATTCACTTTTCTTTTTCTTCCTTCTGATTTTTCCTCTTTTTCTTTTTCCTCTTTCCTCTTTCCACTGCTTGATCCTTCTCTCCCACAAAATCTCTCTCTCTAGATGGCCATCTTATTAATCTTTTGAATTATTCAGCGTCACTGACTTTGCATGCATTTCTTTACTTAATCCTCTATTTGGTCATTGATGATGTAAAATATAATTTGAAATCTTGATGTAAAGATGCTTGAATTTATCATCAGAACAGACAAGAAGAAAATTAAACAGTAGCAATAAAAAATGAAAAATTTAAAAGTATAAAAATAATCAGGAACAAGAAAATTTAACTTAGAATCACAAGGTCTGACAGAGAAAGGGAAGAAAAAATGTATTTCTTGGCAAAGCTATAAAATTTCCGCACTAAAATAGAAAAAAATAAAATAAAAGGAAGCAAAAAAAAAAAAATTGGAAAAAAAAGCACACTAAACAAAATAACAAAAAGTTTCATCCTTCAAAATTTTTTGTCTTCATTTTTCTTTCATTTTTCACTCCAGAGATTGAAATTCTGATGGCATAAGAAACTCCACTACAGAAACCAATGTTATGTAATTATTAGCCAGTTTTAAAGAGCAGAAAAAATAGACAGAAATTAAAAAATACAGAAAGAAAGAAATAAGAAAATAACTAAAAGTAATTACATATTTCTGATTCAATTTTTGCTTCTGTAAGAGCCATGTTATTTTTTCAAATTGAATATAGTTCAAAAATTTAAAATTCATAAAGTCTTAGGAGACAACATCCTTGTGTCAGGCTGACCTTTTTGAATATTGATGATTATAGAATTCAAGGGTGGGGGTGAAAGAGAAAAAAAAGGCTGAATCTAATATGAAAAAAAAAAATTTCAAGAAAAATACAAATTTTACTTTCTGTAAAAATACTGGATAGATGGAAAGGAGAAAAGATGTTGCAAGTATGGAGAAGTAAGAACAACATGTTACACACATCTATGCACACATGTACATATATAATTTACATATTAGTCATACAGAGAATCACTCATTAGTATATATACAGTTAGATAAATTGACTCAAACTTATTATCATAACTCACACATGCATAAACACTTAAACATTTTTACTCAAAAAAAAGATACACAGTTATTCAACTAAAAGTAAGCATACAGTATTCATTGTGACTACATAGACACATCAACTTTCTTTTTGTAGTTTACTTAAATTTAAAGAATTTCATAACTCTTACAAGGAGAAATCCATTGGTTAAAAAAAATTGGTTGTTCAAGTTTCATTTTTAAAACCTTTGATTTTTAAATTGATTTCAGAAAACAATACTAACATCCTGATGGCTGGTTTTGCATGAACCTGGCATCATCTTGCTAGCATATGCAACTAAATACATATTGATGAGGAGCAGTTAGCTACTGCCTGATGAGTGAAAGTTTTAAATTTGCTCCAAAAGATAGTCATTTATTATTCATTTATTTATGTCAGTTTTGTAAAATGTTATCACTTCTGTATACTTTGTTATTTTGGCCATCAATTTCCATATTTGTGCTCTCTTTGTATTTTCTTCTTTTGTCTTTCTCAATTTCTAGATTGCTATTATTTTTAAACATTATTAGTTTCATTATTACATTTTATCTATTCTTACAGCCTTTTTCTCTATCTCTTTTATATTTCACCACTGCCACCACTTATGAAAAGTTGATACATTGCTTGATTTTGCTCAAGACCACAATTATTTTTCATGAAAATTCTTGTTATGCATAGAAGAACCGATGTTTGAAGTTCTGCTAGATACATTTTTTTAGTTTGTGTTCTTTTATTATGTTTAATACATTACAGCTTTGTTGCATTCTTTGAATTGTTTTGTTGTCAAGTAGAACTAGGGAGTCAAATGTTTGGTATTGTTGCATTGTTTTATCTAGAATCTAATCAGGCTTCTTTATTTTTGCTTCATGCTCAATAAGTACTTATGCATTCTAAAGAATTATGTATTTTCCAGTATTGTCTTTTGTCCATGTTTGTACCAAGTCAGTATAAAGCTTAGATCTTTTTGTCTTGTAGATTTTCCTATAAAACCTTTTATCAAATTTGTTTCATCTTTTAAACCCCATAACTATTGGCTTATCTTAGATAACTTGTAACATAAAAACTCTTTCATTAACTAGAGGAAGCATTCTGTATTTTCTTTTACATTGACTCTCAAGTTTTCTTTTATTATGATTAATTCTCAATGCTTACTGCTGCTGATTATTCCTATAACTGATACCTACTAAGCTTAGTTAAATGTATCACAAAGCTGAAACAGAACATAGAAAATAGCAGGATTGTCCTCAGCATGCATTTATTTATTTCAGTTTATTCTGTCTCTTTTGAAAATTTGTTCTTTTTCTTTCTGTTTTTGTCACCATCATCAAGCATCTTTTACTCCATTTTCTAATCTTTCACTTTTTCTTCTTCCTTTCATTTCTTTTTTTCAGGTTCTGCAAATATATCTATATACTTGCATTTGATTTGCTTAAATTTTCTTTGAATAAAAGAAGGTTCAAATCATTCAGATTCATTGAACTCATTCTTCTGTTTAAAAATTTTCCAAGTATGAAATCAGTATTTCATTCTCATATGTTACTTTTTGTCTGTGTCTTTGACCTGAATGCCATTCCTGTTTTGTCCTTGCCCATACACAACTGTCACTTTCTTGTTAGCTTGACTTCTCTTATCTGACACAGCTATTCTTCCTTGTTAGATAAGAAACATTCAGTTCAAATCACTGTTTCTGGTCTCATACATTTTTACACTGACAATTAATCTAATGCCATTTTACTCTGAACAATACTCTGCTTGTTTGCTTGCTTCTTTCAGTATTAGTGTTATCAAGATATCAAAGCTCTGAGTCTCCCATGCTAGCTTTAAGATTTGAGGAAGGTGTTTGTTTTAAGTGTCAGATGTGCTAATGAATACAAATCTGGAATATTCTTTTCTCTTTCATTCCTGTAAATGTTGTCTACTGCTTGGATATCAGAGTGGATATGCATGCTTGGAATTTCTGAAAATGTAATGCCAATTTCTTATAAGTTTGTAAAATAAATTTTCTGTGCTTTCAGTCAATTTCACTAAGGTTATTTTTTTATCTTTTGAACAGAATAGCCCATGTGCATAAAAGCTGTTTTTGATGACATCTACTGAAAAATATATTTAATGTCACTATCTTCTTGAGGGAAACTCATAGTCTGTTTTGAATATTTTACTTGTGATATAAGATTTTGTCAATGAATTTGTGAAACAAATATTCCTATGAATCTTATTAACCAATTTAATTTACTTCAATAATTTTCAACCTTGATTATTTTAAATTAATATTGACAGTGTTTAGGATCATCAAATTGAAGTGTTTCAAATTGTCAAAAATATTTTGAAATATTTTAAAGTAATATTTATTTCTGATAGGGACAGATACAGTTGAAATCTTGAAATTTTCCAAATATAATTTTTGTACTTAGTCAGTAACTGTTTTACCCCTAATTGATATGTTGCATGTGATCCCTTTATACATGAAAACTCTGTTATGATTTTGAGAGTATTTTCATTAATTTATTGATATTTTCCTTTTTGTTAGTTTGAATAGTGAGAATATTTCTGTTTTCATAATCTTTTCCAGGATAATGCTAATGACTAATTCTGCACACACAAATAGAGTATCCCACCTGGCAGCTATGAGTGTTGCTATTTAGCTTACCTGTAACATGTTATCATAAAGAATTTTAAAAAATTGGTAGATATTACCTAAGAATTATAGAGAAAGATACGTGAAAAAAAATACTCTGTTTAGAAAAATACAAAAGTAATCTAGCAATTAGAATTTTAAAACATTAAGAAAATGTAAATAGAGAATACTTTCAAATCATTGACTTTAAAGCCTACTTTTCATAAAGGTTAATGATGAGATAAGCTGTAAAAACAAAATTATGGCTACCCAAATTAATGCATGTTTTGTATATTTATCTAACTATGAGGAGATGCTGAAAAGTTCATAGACCCATTCATTTCCCCAAATCTGACCAAATATCAGAAATCTTTTAAGACCTTATTTTTCTTTTAGACTGAGCACTTCTTAGCACCTATCGTTTGAAAAAGTTGGAAATCTAAGCATTGGTTGATTTTTGAAAAGTCTAAGAATAAACCCAGTGTTCCTATTTACTCCCTTTCCTACCCCTAAATAGACAAACAATACCAATATTTCTGATTATGAATGTGAACAAAAATGATTGTCTTGTCTATTGATATGAAGAAAAAGTACATTAGATGTAAAGTCTTCAAATAAGCTAACCAGAAATGTAATTTTTAATTATATGTATATATATTTCTCTGATTAATTAATTGATTAAATTATTGGTTATTTTGTTATGATAGCTTTGACCCCAACCTTGAATGCACTCTCTTCAGTTGCACAATAATCTATAATTTGATATAAATATTGAGCTTTGGAATGTATATCAAATGTTTAATTAATACCTATATAGCACATCACATTTTTTTAAATGTGTTTTGCTAAGTATTATGTCATAAAGTGTATGTTTTTGTCAATAAGGAATAGGTTAAATAAAAGTAACAAGTAAAATCTCGCTTAACAGAATATTATATTGTCATTGTCATGTTGAGAAACAATTTTTTCTTCAGTTTTATAATAAATTTTATAACATGTATATGTTTTTATTGTAGTCATAATTTAAATAGTAAAAAATAGTGAATTTATAATTGTTATAAGGAAAATGTTAGAAACATATATCGGTCATCACAAAATGATGTTTCGTGATATACAAATTCTATCCTCATCAAATGAGACTTGCAGGTGCATATTAGAGTCAGTTAAGAAGATATAATTGTAAGTTCAAACTTTGTCAACATCTTGCTTATAACCTTCTACTTTCAATGGATTATATTTGCAAAAATTCTATAGTAATAAATGTGAATCAGTAGTTAATATAGTTTACATGTATAAAAGTAAAAAATGTTTTGTTTTTTTTTATGAATAAATAACAATTAAGAATCATAGCTCAAAAAAATCAACCTGTTTAACGATTTGTTGATTGTAGTCTGCAACTTTTTCTCATTTTTTGACAAGCATTTTCTTTAGAGCTCACTATAAACCTTCTTAGTTTGGACATAATGAGCCAACATTTCATTAAGATTTGCTGGAGAAAAGAATATTTCCTTCCTTAGGTTGGCTTCAATTGTTTTCATATTTCTTTTAATATTGCCAGTGGATATTTTGTATTTGCAAGATTTTTTTTACTTATTTTTTCTTTTAGTTATAAATCTTCCACATTTGTACAATTTTCATTTTAATAATTGATAGATGAATTTTCTCCTTTACCCTCTTTTCTTCTTGCCTCTCTCCCTTCCCTCTCTTGATTGGTTTTTGTTTTCTCCATGTGTAATTGATGGAGAACCACCTTATCTGCTTTCTTTCCATTTCCCCTTCTTTCCTTCATTTTTCTAACTTGACATATTTCAGCTGCTTCTGCACACAAGTAGGCATTGAATGGCTCCAGTGGATCAATATATTTAAATTTATTCTGATTATACATTAAAACTTATTTGTGTCAGCTGCCACAGAATAGCAAAGGCAGCAGAAAATTTTCCCTCACTTGGTGCTGATGAAAATTTAGGTAAATGTTAGATGGTTGCAAAGTTGAGAAAGGCTCATCTTTTTTTTGTTCCAGCCACCTTCCTGTTTCTTTATTTCCGTTTCTTTTTTACTGACCAGACATTTTTTGTGGAAGAAAAAAGTTCAGTCTAAGAATCTTTAGTGTCATTTAATGAGGCACACAGTTTCTACTAAAGTATTTTTTCTGCTATTTACATTTTTATTTTTCTATGGCTTTTTTTTTTTGCTTTGCAGTTGAATGGAGTTTTGTCAAAGGCATCATTGTGTTATGCTATTTCACATTTAATGTTTATTCAAAAATAATTGTGTTTATCAAATGTTTATTGAACTGAGGATTGGAACTTGTAAATTTTATGGTTCAGCCTCTATCACCTATAATAAATTTCTGCAGCTAGTAAACACCTAATTCCATTGTCTTTTTTATTTTATTTTTTTCAATTAAAAATGCATTCTACTTAAAGTTACAGCAGTGACATATGTCTTAAAAGATGATCAATTCATAGTTATCACATGTAATAATCTCATTTTTACCACAGTTTATAAATTCACTGCTAAAGCCCTCATATGAGTATTATAGGTTTTACTGGCATTAAACTGGTTATTAGGAAAAGTTTGATATTTTATTTATTTGCATTTGCTTGAAATTTGACAATTTTGTATAAACAGTTATTAGTTTGTCCCACTTACATGAGTGAGATATAAATGTGAATGTTGTGATTATTGCATGGTGAAGCTAACAGTTTCAATAACTTTTTCTATTTTTGTCCTGTTTACTTTTCTTATTGTTTTCTTTTCTATAGTCCCCCTGTATTGAGTCAGACAACTGGTCATAAATTTTATATCTTATTGTAAATTACAGTCTACTTGAAATTTTTATCAATTATTCTTATTATCATTAAAGAAAGATCACTTCACAAAAATTGAACTTAATTTTTCTTTTACAGGCAATGATTAAAATTGTATTCTGCCCAAATATAGATAATTCACTTCTATTTCTATTAAGGTGTGACAGAAATTTCTCTCACAGGTACCTCCCACGCAATGGTAAGATGTTAATGGCAATGGTGTCTTCATCCAGCTAATGTCTTATCATTATCTGAGCGGTATATCTGCCACACTCTGTATGTTCCTTTTGTGTATTTAATGGAGATAAATTAATTTTGTACCTTAAAATTAGATTATTATTAACTTGTATTCCATATTTTATAAGGCTGACATCATATTTTAAACTATAATTGTGTCATTTTTTTTCTGCTAATATTTGATTACAGGATTTTGTTTATATTGTGTTCTTACTGAAACGATTTATTAATTTCAAAAACCTACTAATAATGGTAATAGTATTATTAGCTCTTCCCTTATAAGGAAACATTTGATATTCATTAACTGAGAAGCCAGTGCTACTTTAAGTTTAAGTTTATAAAATCTTTCTCTTAAAATAATTTTTCAGGAAAATAGGTTTCTCACGTTCACTGTTATCACTCTTTCTAGTATTCCAGTATTGATGGGTGCTTCTTTCCTAACCTTTTGTTTGAAGTAGTGTCAAACGTCAACATATTGATTATGTCATTTTTTCTTTGAGGTATATGTGCTATCCATTTTAGTTGTTGAATAAAATGTTTCAAAAATAAAATGTAAGAAAAACTAGTTAAAAATGATGATACTGCTTCAGCTAAGAAATTCAGAAAAGACTCTGATGCGTAATGCTATATACAAATAAGCAATATGATGTTGACTAAAATTAGATAAGAAAGAATTGTCATCATGTGACTAAATTTGAATGGTAGCTGCTGATTAATTTTCATAACCTAATCAGTAAGGCATTATTTTTGTCAAATAATCTCCCAAGGATGAGAAATGTGAGTTCAAATCTTCTTAAGGCCTTCTTTATTTCTAATCAATGTTGTTAATATAATGGTTGTAGAATGTAAAATTAACCTGTTACAAAAAAAAAAAAAAATGAAATAGAATGAAAAATCAATAATGATATCAATGCTTCCTTAAAGATTATTACCTTCCTTCCTTCTGTATTCCATTGGTAAGGAGGAAGTTCCATGCAGATAGCTTCTTCCCAAGAACTGTTACTTTCTGGAACAGACCCCTCACCATATGCTTCCCTAATCATTGCAATCTTAACCTCTTTGTCCAGGAAGTCTAACATCAACAATTATCTGTCCTACATATTCTCATAATATGCACTTCTTACTTCCTTCTTTTATGCTCTTACAACTTCATTCAGTAACTCTCTATCTTGAGTGGCTCTTAGGTTTCATATTGATTGAACAATAGTACAGGTTGAGTGTCCTTAATCCGAAAGTTTTTCAGGTGCTGATATGACTTGCCACAAATGGAAAATTTCGGAGACCACTGGGAAGGTTCCTAGGTGATGTGCAGCTGTTGTAATTGACCTCATCTACCCTGGGTGTGGGGGTTCCCCACATCAGCTATATAGCCAACATTGGCACTAGTTTCTTGTTAGTAATCATCTCTTCAACACCTTCCTTTGTGGATTACTTACCAGGTGTTCCATGTTCAGTAAAGATATCATATATATATCATTGCCCGCGTCTGTATATGCACAAAATTTATTAAATTTTATATAAAATTACTTTCAGGTATATGTTATATAAAACTACCTTCAGGGTATATGTATAAACTGTGTTATGAAATGTAAAGGGATATCATTTTTATAGTTAGGTTCCATTTCCTAGCTGCCCCATTTTATAGCAACAATTAAATAGCCTGTATTCTAAAAAATCTGAAAACCAAAGTACTTCTGGTCCCAAGAATTTTGGATAAAG
Source organism: Acanthosepion pharaonis (assembly GCA_903632075.3). Lineage (NCBI taxonomy): Eukaryota > Metazoa > Mollusca > Cephalopoda > Sepiida > Sepiidae > Acanthosepion > Acanthosepion pharaonis. The sequence continues at coordinate 1,847,452 of CAHIKZ030000491.1, forward strand.
GATTCTCAACTTGTATAAAAGACTTGTTTAAACAATGAGAAAATTTCATCTATTTTTTAAGTATTTCTTTTATTTAAATATTTCTATGTTTTCATAAATATTTATTCTTAATCATTATTTTTCCTCTGAAGAACTTTTCCTCTTACAGAAAAAGTAGCTGATTTATTCATCGCAACATTTTTGTATTTATGATTGTTCTGAAATTTTCAGTTTCAGTAAATACTGATTAGGAAAGGATAAGAATTTAAAAATTAAAGAAGCCTACATCAATGCCAAAAATATTATATGAAAAATTCCACAGCAACATAAAGTAAGCACTAGTGACAACTGCAAAATAATTCCTTCTTAAAGAAGAAAATACATGGTAAAATGAAGTGAATGATGAGTGAGAGCAAGAATGGATAAATAAGAAATGGACTAAGATAAAAAAAAAAGCTGCAGGACACAGATGCAATGGGTATGCACAAAAAGATCATGTAAATAACAGGACAGATAACAATATAGTTTTGTATAAGGTAATAGAACAAAAAATTCTATATTCATAGTCAGAATGATGTTAAAACAAGCAAAAGTAATGCAAAAAAAAAGTTGTACCTGTGTTTGATAGATTATACAAAAGCATTTAAATTAACTATGAAATGATTACCTAGCAATGTTAAAAAATCTTGATATACATAGAAAATATATACAAATACTCAATTTCTATTAAGAATAACTGCCTTGTATGCAAACAGATGACAAATTGAGCACACCAAAATAGAAAGAGGGGTGCAACAAAAATGTGTCCTTAACATGTACTAAAAGATGATTAGAGGACTTACCAAGATTTATCATTGGCAATATAACAATATATGCTTCGCACATGACTGTTGATGGCAAATTCAGAAGGAAATCTGAAAGAAATATAGGAAGATAATTGAGGAAAACAAGAAGGACTGACCATTAATTGTATGAAGATGGAATTCATGGAGGCAAAAGGGACAGCCCAAGAGATGTCAAATTTAAACAGTGTAATAATAGAAATATTATTACACTTTAAATTTGACATTTGATATGTAAATGACACTGAAATTCAAAAGCTTAAAGGAAGAGTGAAAAACACTTTTCAGAAAATGAGCAATGTATTAATGGATTATAAATAACATAAGAATAAAAAAATTGTGCTGAACTAACATATGATATCTACTGTCCTATATGGCAGTGAAATCTGAGCAATTTTGTCACATGAAAAAGAGATGAGGTTTGGTATTACTGTGAACAGAACATGTGACAAATGAAGTTCTTAGGAAAATCAGAACTATAAAGGAACTGCTAATGACAATCAGAAAGAGACAGCTGTAATTTTGAGGACATGCAATGAGGAAAGAAGGTTTTGAGAATTTAACAGGATATATTGAAAGCAAGATAAGCCAAGGAAAACAGCAAGAAAACTTACTTGATAAGAAGTATATTTAAATGAATGAAGAGACATTGACCACAAAAATGAAAAGTAAGGTCACACAGGATAAAGTATTGTTGGTGATAGCAACAAAATCAATATACTGTAAAAAGCCATGATTACACATGTCCTGAAGAGACACAGCCCACAGAGAAATATAGATAGATATATAAATAGACTTATTTTGTAGATAAATTATTTTTATTTTCTTTGAACAGAATGACATATTTGATATTTTTGTAGTAGATGAATTGGAAATGCTTTAGTTACAAATGCTATTAATTTGACCACTGTCTTGGAGTTATTGACATTTCTTCAAAGCAAAACTGTTTTCATTTAAAGTTCATTTCAAATGGAAGCAATATCAGCTACTGATTGGCCTGATATTTATAAAGAATTCTCAAACATCCCAAGCAATTGATGGAAATAATGGTCAAAGAATGGATACATAAACTCTTGTTTGAAAGTGACTTCAAGAAAGTTAATATATATATTGTTAAATTGTTGGCTCAAAAACTTCTTGAATATAGTCATGACAAACTTTTTTCCACTATATTTTTTTTTAAATTTCAAACAGAAGCTATTATTCTTATTGATCTGCTGAATTAACTTTTCTTGTTCATCTACATTTACTGTACAATTGTTTAACTTCATAAGTTTTGTCTACTATGATGAAAATCTGACTTTATTTTGAAAGTAATTTTCACATTCTTCCCACTTTGACATTTGGCATGTTGCTTTATTTTAAGATAGTCAATAGCTACTGGCCTGTTTTAACTACCTGTTCCATATCCATTGGAAAATAATTTTTTATTTTCATATACACACACACACACACACACACACACACACACAAAAGGCTTTCCATTCATAGCCTCATATCTACTTCAGCTAGAGATGGAATGAGCAGGTGAAGAGCTGAACAGGACAAGCAAATTGGATTAGACTTAAATGGCATCTAAACAGTATGCCAAAAATCAAAGTAAACATCATTTATTAAGACATTAAGTGTGCCCCCCACACACACACACGCACATACATTTATTTCTCCTGTTGTCATTGCTGATGAATCTATTTCCATAGTCTTTCCATGAGTCTAAATCTTATTTTTCTCTTTATCTTGTTCTGTTTCTCTTTTTACAGCTTGTTTTCCTACTTTGAGATTTTCATATATATATATATATATATATATATATATATATATATATATATATATATATGTTTACACTCCTTTATATTCCTTTCCTTGATTTAGATATGCACACACTTTCCACTGTGTCTCTCATACAAATCTTAAATATACTTTCAAACTTTTATTAAAAGAAAATAATTTTTATGTCTATTCTTTTTTTAATTTCATTTAGTTAAAGAAACAATTTCTTGATGCTGAATATTAGTCAATAAAATATTCATATACATAAAGATACAAATCCTGTGTAGATATTGTGTGTGTGTGTAATGTGTGTATGTTGATTCATAAACACACACACTTTATTCTTTTGCATTTTTCTTGCTTTCCTTTATTTTCACTTCTCTGTTTAAAAAATAGAGACTCTTTAAGAAAAAAATGTGAAAGCTCTATCAATCATTCCATTTTTGCAACTGTCGTTTTGTACCTTTCATGTTCTTTTCAAATATTGGTGCTTCAAGTATGAACGGTTTGAAATCTTTTTAACCGCTCATTATCTCAGGGTTTGGTGATACTTCTACTTACAATGTTCTCACCCGAAGGCAAATATTTTGAATTAAAATTCACTGCTTTTTGCCTTTCCACTCTCTGCAGTGCTCAGTTGTATCAAATAATGCTTCCATTGATGCAACTGAAGAAAAAAATGGCAGCAGGGGGTGGAGAAAGAAAGAAAGGGTTTTTTCTTTTAAACTTTTTTTTTTTATCATTGACATCTTTTATGTTTCTTTTGAAATAGAATGAAGAAATCCACACTTATAAAGATGAAGGTGCTGTCTATGTGAGTGGATGGTGGGTTTTTTAGAAAAGTAGAGAGAAAATTAGGTCTTTAAAAAAATAAATGTTAGGGTTGGAGAGGTGTGTGTGTCAGAAGTGTTGAAAGAAAAAGATATTCATGAAAATAAATATGAAATAGAAGTAAAATCAAACTCTTTCTACTTCTTTATCATGATCACTCCATCTACCATTTAATAAAAAAATGAACAAGAAATCTTTCTCTTCCTTTTTTCCTTTTTTTCCTGAATGATTCATTAATTGTTATTTTTGTATGCAAAACTAGAACTAAAATATTTCCCATAATTTTTCTTTCCAATATTCTGTACTAATTTTCTCATTCTGTTTTATATCAGTCAAAAGTCCTGTTTTTTTCAAATTGTTTTTTATTTCTATTGATGTTATCAAGTCGGTCTTCCAAGGAGGCATTGATCTGAAAATATTCATATCAATTTTGTTCCCTCTCAAATTTGCTTGTAATTTCTTTTTAAACCTTACTAATTGCTTCTAGCTTTTTCCATTCATCTGTGTAAAAAGTATCTTAAACAGACTTAGTTAGAAATTATATACAAAATATATCATTAAATCATCTTTGCAAAACACCTCAAAAATATATTTTAGCATTCTAAAGAAGGTTGGAAATATAGATTTTTTAAGTATTTCACAAATGAAAATTTCTGCACTGATCATTTCATTATTAGATTTGTTTTCTTTTTTCTCAGTGCTGTTGTTTATATATATATATATATATATATATATATATATATATATATATATATATATATAATCATATCTGTTTTTGAGAGAGAGAGAGGGTTTTTTTTTGCTATAAAAATAAACAAACCTTATGATAACTAAACAGAATTGTTGGTTAAGTGGATACACTTTACATTACATGAAGTTCTTTTCTCACACTCCTTAGCTGATATAATTACTTGTTTATATTTACTAAATAAATTCAAATGGATAGAAGTTGGCATAGATTATTCACCAATCTTCCAAGTAGGCAGGCAGGGAAAAATCAGTATTAGAAATCCTGGTTTTTACCTGACCTAGAATATTGACCAGTGGCATTGGTGGGAAAAATGCACATCCAACCCTCTAAGTAAGCTCAATTTATGTGATTGTATATCACTTGTAACCACAGCCTTTGTAATACAAAAATTTTAGAGTTTTTTCTCTGCTTATGTCAGAAGTAGAAAAACTGGATTATTTTCTTTTACAAAACAATGAATAAAAGGAAAGGAAAAACTTTTCTCTTTTCCTAATTTTCTGTTGCTTGCTTTAATAATCATAATTTTATTTTAAAAACTTTTCATCTTTTGTTTTTCATTCATTTAAATATACAATTTCTTTTGCTTTTTTAACAAAAAATGCCATTGTTATCCCTCATTATTTTTTTTTTGTATTTTTATGGCTTAAACAAATAGTTTTTATTTTTTAGTGAAGCATTATTGAATTCTCAACTTGGCAACTCAAGTACTTGAAAATACTTATAGATATTATTTTGCCATATTTTATTATGGCTATCCTTATTGCTGATCACCTATGTATCACATGGAAAATAACATTTTTTAAAAATTGCCAAATTATTAAAAACTTTTCTATTTTGCTGCATTTATCAGGTGGAGATGATGTTCAGCAACTCTGTGAGGCTGGAGAAGAAGAGTTTCTGGAAATTATGGCATTAGTAGGCATGGCCAGCAAACCACTTCATGTTAGGCGACTACAAAAAGCACTCCAAGAGTGGGTAGCCAATCCAGGTAAGTGCTTCATATTTTGATTGTTTCCCCCTTTCAGTGAATTTGAATGAGCTTATTTTTTCACACAAATCTCTGTATGTAACCAAGGTATGTTATATGGGACAAGGGCTAATAAAATGCAGATGTTCCTGTTATTTAAAATAAAATTTAAATTTATATATGCAAGCATAACTATATTCACTCACTTATGTATATAAAAAATGAGCCCAAATTAAAGTGTTTGATAAGGGTTAGGGTCATTGCAATATAAAGTTAAATCTTATGGATCTTAGATATATAAATACTATTAAATAGTATTTATTCCCCCTCCCCCGCCTGCACACATGATATACAGTTTGTGTGCTTGAGGCCTGTAGGTGACAACTTTTTCTAGATTTAAAAAAAAAAAATTGATTTTGTAAATAATTTTTCCCCCTTTTCAAATTATCAACTTTTGATTAAGATGTCTTGATTAATATTTGCAAATTTTTGCACTACATTAAGAATGTATTGGTCAACAATGCCAATAATACTTTTCCTATTTATTTTAAGTTAAATTTGTTTTTATGTCACACATACTCTGACTCCTTTAATAACATTTTAAGTTTTTTGATGTATGTAAGAAATCCTTACACAAATACTAAGATTAAATTTAATATACTTTAAAATACATAATTGTTTTTGTTGATGTTAAATGTGATAGAAGCTGTTTTTTTAAACTTCTTTTCTGTCATGCTATTAAAATGCGTTTTTTAAAAAAACTGGTTCTTTTCTGTCTAAAATGATGGCATCGAATTCAGTTCTCATACATATGCTCTCTTCATATTTGCACTCATTTGCTTATGAAATTTTTTAATGAGCTTCTGTTTTCAAGAATTAAAAAAGTTCAATGTTGTATGCAGAATAGATATTTGGTTTTGATTTGAGTCACTATTCAAGAAATAGTTTTGGAGAAGAAATTCCAGAGACATATATTTTGGCAACACCTATGTAATAAAGCCAGGTAAAATTTGTTGAACTAAAATTCCTGGCAGTATAACATCATAAATCATCATTATCATATAATAATATTAGTGTTACTGTAAAAATAGTTTTTTCAAGTTATTAAACTATTATCAGCTAATTGTCTTTGATCTGATAGACTTCAAGCATAAATGAAATAAACAATTATTATATTTCCTAAACATTGAACCTCATCTGATTTGGATGAAAGTTTTACTCAATAAAATATAGATGGAACACATGTTTATTTTAATACCTTTTTAATGCATCTATTTTATTTCAAAACTTAAAATAATCAAATGAACATTTTCAAGCATAACTTCCTAATAAAGCATAGTGTAAATGATGATAATGATCATTAAAAGAATAGAAAATTATTTAACATTAACATTTTTTTTAAATTTTAGCATGTAGATATTTTTTGCCTTATTGAAAAAGATGTATTTAGCTCTTCTACATGACTTTTTTTAACTAGTGTTGCTTCCCTTTCCTTGATTAAGATATTTTGAAATGATAAAAAAAAAATCGTCTTTGTTACCTGACATTTTGAACTGCTAAGTTTTATCAGTTAGCCATTTTCTTGAGAAACCTAACCTTTGAATTTCCTTGTGTTTATTTTCTCATATTCTCATATATTTATGCAAACCGACCCGCTTATATGGATCAAGTGGAAAGTGAATTTGACAAACCATCAATAAAACAAGAATTTTTTTTCTCTTTAAATAGCAGTTCAAAATGTCTTATTGGTTCATTTATACCTATCACTTGCAATTTTCCATGTTTCTAGGATTTAATCTGAAATCAAGACATGGGCAAAAATATCATCTATAAACTATAAAGAATTATTTATAAATTATTAGACCATTTTATCTGTAGATTGTCAAATTTTACTTTATACTTTAAATGACCTAAGAAAATCAAAATTTAATTTTTGTTAAATATAATGTTGATTGTTATATTAGAAAATATATATCATGCCTGACCTATAATAGATTTTTATATTTTGTGCATGAAATTAGTATTTTGAAGAAGAAAATTCTTTAGTTCTTAAGCTTTTAATAATAAAATTTTGACTGCATATATGAAAATCACTTGTATTTGGTATCTGATTTGAAAATCAACAAACAAATCTTTTCTTCTATTGAATTAAAAAAGTAAAAACAATGTTTTGGTGCAGTATTAATCCAAACCTTCTATACAAATGTAGTTATTCACTCAATAAACCTCTTTATCCTACTTTTATATTTCCTAAACTTGTTTTGCTACTTTAAATAAAGGGAAGTAATTGCATACTGAAATTGAGAAAAATATTCAACATATGAGTTAAGACTCAAAATTTATTCATTTTGAAAATTCATTGACATGTATTAAATGATAGCAGAAATTCAATTTGTTTTATACTAAAGTTTTCTTAAGATGAATTTAACTTTAGACTTATTGCACATTATCCATTTTATTTTAATTTTAACAATCTTCCCATATTTTGTAGTTGTTAATTTGGACTTAACTGTTGTCTGTAAAATTTTCATGCTACTCAGTTGAGTTTATTTTTACAAAGGAAAACACATTTTGAAGTTTTTACTTTCTGTTTCTCAATTCTGACTTAGTTCAAATTAAATGTTACTTTAGGCTTGTATGTGTATTTATTTCATCTCTATAATATTGTTTCTGTATAAAACAGGAATATTTAACATTGTTTCAACAAAACAAAAATCTGTAAAAGTGATATTTTGATATTTATGATTTTATCAAAAGATGTTATCTTGTCCTGTTAGCCTAAAAAGACTGGTTTTATTGTTATTTTATTTTCAGTTCATTACATTGAGACTAGTTAAGTATTCAGGAATTTTATCTAAATTTAGGCATATGTATAATGTATTTGTAAATATGTACTCTCCATGTGCATGTATAATTCATAATTATCTAGATACTGATAATATGTATAGATATGTGTGAACATTATTATATGCATATATAGTTTTTTGAATGTTTTTTTGCATGTATACATGTTTAAACATGTATGTGCACATATATTTTAGCCAGCAAAATATATCCTGCATATTACACATATTTTATGAAATGATTACAATTACCTGCAATTCACCTTGCCAGCATTAACAGCTTTCATTTTTCCTGCATTCTAGCAGTTAAAATTAAATGAAAAAATCATAAGTTAAAACTTTTCAGTATTAACCAGCATTGCTATTGCCACAAATTCAGTTTAAATTACTTTCCTATTGAATACTAGAATTCAGTTATCCCTCTCTTTTTCTTTCTAGAATGTGAAAAATTTCAAAATCCTTAAGATATATAATTAAATCAGACATATATGTCAGCTTCATAAAGAAAGTTTCAAACAGATCTTTTATGATTTGTGTCCTACCTATATTTACATTTTCCCCTTTCCTTTATTTATACTTGTCCTCTACAGTAGCAATAGCATGCCACTTGCCACTTTATACCAGAAATATTTTTAAGCTTCCAAGTTTTCTTTTCTAACCAATCTTTAATAAAGGTCATTAAAAACTATTGATGAATAACTAGGTTTAAAGATGTACATTCAACTTCTGCTATTTCATATAGGTTTTCTTACTGTTCTTACATAGTTTTATTCAAGGTTTAATTTCCTTTGATGCAAAAAACAAGATCAAAATATTTAATTATTTATTATATTATTTTTTTGGCTGTCTTCTTGTTTGATATTTCTTATGTTTTTGTTTTTCATATTTTATTGTTTCTCTTTTTTCCTCTCTCTAAGCTGGGCATTTGCCAATATTTTACTATTAACTAAAACTGTAAAGAACTTTGCATGATTAATTTTCTTCTTTTTTAATATTTTTTTTCTCTTTATACCATTTATTCTTGTCTTCTTTTATTTAAATAAATTTGTTTTTTAATATTTCTTTTAAGCAAGCCCTCATGATTATTTAGCTATGTTGGACAGTTTGAAAGAAATGTGTTAGAAATGACAAATTTCTTGCCTGTTGTTTAGCAAAGTATTTTATCTTATAATGAATAATCAGCATTTATCTTGATAAATTTTTAAATTAGTCTTATATTTTTAATGAGTTTTATGTGATTAGTTTAAATATAATACAAGTATATTAAGGATTTGATATTACATAATTTTTAAAAAAGTTTGTATCTTATCTTGGAATAATGATTTTACATTTATTGCTTAAATATTCAGTTTTATTTTTTATATAAGGATTTTTCTCCCAATTATGTTCAATAAAATACATTTTCTTGTAATTTTTACATCTATAGCACTTAAATATACTAGTGTTATAAAAATTAAGCGAAAACATGTATTTTTGTCTCTGCTGAAAATCACTGTTTCTCTTTGTATCATGAAGAAATACACCAACTTAGCACATCTGTTTGGATAACTAATTTTATCCTTGATGCTTTGCAAGGTGCACTTCAGTTGCCTTTACTTGGTTAGATAGCTTTATACATTTTGCTTATCTGTTATATTTGTTTATATAAATTCATCATGAGGGTGATTGCCTTTGATATCTTAAAGGCCATACAAGATGTGGCATAAAGGGTTGCTACATAAACTCTTCAGCTATAGCATCTCTGGAGGAGTCTTTTCAATTAACAAGTACTTCCTATCAGATCTGGGATAGTTGTTGTTAATAGAAGCCAGTCCTTTGAAGCCCATGAGATCAATGCAAGCATCTCTCAAGTCTCTTTTTGATCCTACTCTCTGCTTTATATTAACAATCTATATAAGAACACACTCAGTTCAGTAGTAAATATATATACAGATGATACCACAGTTTATGGGTGCACCTCCATAGATCTAAATAACTAGAGCCTAGCAGCTGATCTCTCCTCTAACATATCATTAACAGCTCAGTGGGGGAAAATCTAGCTTCAATACCTCCAAAACCAGGCTAATAACATTTTATTATTACAGCACAGACCCTGATTTTTCTCCAGTCATGATGAATGATTATACTCTCAATAAGGTTCCTTGACTTGAACATCTATTCGGATGCAAACTCACTCCAAACCTCAAGTGGAACTCGTATATATAATCCATTGCTAAAGATGCTGGAAAAATGGTCAGTTCTATGTACCCCTCCAGAAAGTACTTGACTTCTCATGCCATATTCTATCTTTAGAAGAGTCAGATCAAACTAAAAATGGAGTATTACTGCAATATCTGGGTTGAAACTGCCCAATCCTCACTTTACAGCCTTGATAGGGTTCAAAAGCATTTATGCAGCCTTGTGGGTGATGAATTATTTTCCACCCTACAACCCCTTTCCCACAGACAAAATATTACTACCTCTCACTACTCAATCACTACTTTCATGACAAAAGTTCAGATAAACTAAATTTTTCATTCCACCAGTTTCAACCTTCACAGCTAAGATTGCCATGCTTGTATACTCAGGGTTGACTCAACCTTATTTTCTTAGTATTCCATTGCTAAATGGGAAGTTTTACTCAGACAGCTTCTTTCCAAGAATTGTTACTTTGTATAACAAATTTCTGATAGAATGCGTTCCCGATTACTATGAACTTAACTGCTTCAAGTTTAGGGTCATATCCTACATATCCTCATAGTATGCATTTTTACTTCCTCTTATGCCTTTACAGCAACCTCATTCAGTAACCCTATATACCTTGTCTTACTCTTGGGCCTTGTATTTGGTGAAAAATAGTATTTAAAAAATGTAAGTTGAAAATGGCACAATAAATACAGAACTTAAAGTAAAAAGAAAAAAATCAACTAGAAAAATATTTGCATCATTGAGTTTAGGCAAATATTTATCATTTCTTCATGTCTCTTTTGGAAGAAATTTATTTTTTATATTTGTAAGGGGTAGGAGGACTTGAAAAGATTTCCTGGTCTGACCCACTTTTCAAAATCTGACTAAATAATCAAACATCAAAATTTGGGGCATCTTGGTCAACATTCCCTCATAATTGCAAATGTAATGAACTTCAGTTTTTTTATATGTATTCTCTGTTGAGTTTTGAGTTAGCTAGTGTTTGGTACACAGTTTCCTAATGCTTAATTTTTCTTTCAAACATGAAAGATATGCATGTGTGTAAATTTATTGAAATTTCTCTTTTATCTCAGTTTTTTAATTCATATATCAATCATATATCTTGAATAAATATAAATTGTATGCATATACAACTAATATATATATATATATATATATATATATATATATATATATATATATAATCACTATTTATCTGTGATTCCCATCCTTGTGTTTAGAATTAGAAAATATTTGGTAAACTATAGTGATATTTCAGTTGTATATGAAATAAACGTGAAAATCTCACAAGTTTTGTTTCATATTTTTGTGTAATAGTTTTAAAATACTACAGAGTTAATGTTCAGAATATCTATCCTTTCTTCTTCCCTATTTGCATAGCTTAAACTATCTTCTAAAATAGTCATTATTCTTTAAATATTGATGTTAATATTGTTACTGTCAAAGAAGCATAAACTAAAACATTAATGTGTGATTCAACAAAAAACAAAAAAAGAAGAATCTTGTAGTCATGATAGCACATGCAAAATGTCTTCCTGGTCACTTTTAGGGACATTATTTTTGCTTAATGCATAAGAGATGTATCTATTTGAAATTCTATATATAGTTTCAGTGACAATTTCATAAGTTATAAAATAAAACTAATGAACTATATTTTTAAGCTTTTACTTAGATTATATGTAACATTTGTTGGAAAAAGATCTGGTAAGGTTATAAGTATACACAGAGATATTGCTATGTAAAAATATATTCATGAGTATATACACATGTAAAAATATTCTGATTTAAAATGTTTTTATTTTTACTTTAACTTTATCCTCAAACTGAATAATTTAATTTAAAATTTGAGTTTCATACTTTCAGTATAACCTTTGTCAATAAATTTAAAAGCAGTTAGATAATATATCAGTTTTTGATAAACTCATTCAAATTCATTTCCTCTATTTTCTTACTAAGTTCTCTGAAAATATTCCTGCTTAACTTTTGTTATTTTGTTTCATTGGTCAGCTGCATTCCAAGGTCCAGTAGTGGGCTCGTCCAGTCCAGCTCCCGGCAGTATCAGTGCATCCGTACGTGGCGACCAAAGTGCTGTCAACACATACCCCAGTTTGCATTCTACCCCTCCCATAGTGAATGCTCCCACATGGAACCCAGCCACACATCCTCCTCCACGCAATATCAGCCCAGCAAATACAGGCAGTTCATCTGGGGCATCACCCCAGGCTGACATCAAAGTTGAGGTAGGATGAAATTTTAAAAATAAAACCCTTATTGTTATTTATTAAGAGAAGAGAAAGAAAAAAAAGAAATGCATGCACATAACAAAAATAAAAAAATCATGCTACAATAAGCACATTTATGTACACTTTGGCAAAAATGGATTCTTTTTCTATTATAGTTGCAATAGTGATATTATGAACACAACAAATGGGTCTCTTTCATGGTTTCCTTAATCTGGACAAACATATATACACACACATGCACGAGCTGCTCCAAAACTAATACCTCCTATTTTATTATATTGGACCATAATTTCAGAGGCAGATGTTTGTGGTATGATACCTTCCTGCCAGTAACCCATAATATCATTTGCCTGGTTACAGATAGTAATCTTGCAAAATTGCATGACATGAAATGTCATAGGAAACAGGTGTGTCATTGAATTCTTGCAAAAACAAAGTTTTATCAATTGACATTTATTGGAATCTACTAAACATTTATGGAGACCAAACAGTGGATATGACCACAGTTAAGGGTGTATGTAATATTTTTCAGCAATGGTGACAGTGATGTAGACCTCTTCTCAGCAGCTCGACAACCTACAAAATAATAATGGCTAAAATTGAGAAATTGGTAGGCCAAATTCGAATTCATGATCAGTTATCTCTTTCCCACAGCTTTGGGTTAAATGCTAGGACTTGTATATGGAAAAACCATTGTTATTCTAAAAAAATTGTTAATGCAATATTTACTTGCAAAAAAATGATTATTTTTACAATCCAAAATATGTTTTGGCTTCAAAAAACTCGCAAATGGATGATAAGCCATAAAAAAACCAAATCAATCAATTAAAGAACCTCAAAATAAACAACACCATGAAAATGCATAGCCAAAAGTGGTGTTTATATAGAAAAATAGTGCTTTCCTATATATATATATATCATCAGAGACACCACACACAGAGAGAAGTTATTTATTACATGTGATGCTACATTTATGTAACAATTACTGCAAATGATGCCATCCATACAAGAGAATGTATGACCCTGACAGGACTAAATAGCCATTTCCCAACTGCCCATATTTGAGGATAGAGCAATTTTATTGCTTGAAATCTCACATTCATCATATACATACATGCATACATACATACATGCATATATTACTTCAAACTTTATTATCAGTGGATACTTGTATCTGAAATATACATGGAATTTTTATTAGAAGGTTGGGAAACAGTTTATAGATGTAACACACTTTAAAATAAAAATAATGATGGGGCATCTATTTCAAATACTAGTTTCCATTATAATGCTTGAAGTAATAAAAAAAACTTGGATTTAAAATTTAGTTCTTTGCCTATATATATATATTATATATACATACATACATACATACATACATACACACATATATATATATATATATATATATATATATATATATATTTGTCACTGCTGGGTGTTGACTTCAATGTTTTGCCTCTCTCTATGATAGATGCTTTTAACAGATTTGTTTTTATCTGCTATAAGTGAGGTATAAAAAAAATCATTATTCTTTTTACACCATTGGATAATATCGGTAGGTTTGTAGTCAACTATTATTGTTTTTTTATTACAATAATTATTATTGTTTATTCTTATATATATGGTGCAATTAGTTATGTAAGTATGTTTAAGATGCATTATATTTCATACAATTTGGAATTAGACATTGTTAATATAATAAAAATAAATTTTATATTTTAATTAATGCAAAGTTTAAGTTGATAAAAAATTGATTTGGTTTTCAAATCATTTTTTGTTTGTTATTATCATTGTAACGTTATAGCTTTTGCTGTGGAATCTGTTTTATAGGGCTCCTGTTCATTATCATATTTTTATATTGACAATTAATATTAGACTTGATATTTGTTGGTTACAATTTACTATCTTAAAGAATTTATATTGCACAAAAAAACTTATTTTTTTCACAGATTTGCCATATTGCTACTTACTTGCACTTATTGCATGGAATTACTTTCATTTCTTTTTTTTTATAGCTATATCAATAGCAAATATTCTGTTTTACTTCCTCATAACCAATTTGTAATTTGTTCATGAATTTCTCTGATTGTGCAATGACTTATATATTTTTATGCTATTAGCAATCTATGAAAACATTTAAAAGTAATTCTTAAGGTATATAAACCCTACTTGGTAGGAGTATAAGTTTTTTTTTATATGCTTGTGTTTGATACAATCTCTTAGCAGCTTTGTCATCTATAGTTGTTCTTGTTCATTATTTCAAATTTCCATTTGTCTTTTTTTATGTTGATTAAACAATCAATATGATTATTTTATAATTTTATTTTTATTTTTAGTGTACAAGTTATTTTAGTTATGTAAATCCTTGCTACATATATGAATTGCTGGTAAAATTTCAATCAAGTGATAAAAAAAATAATCATTATAATTTAAAACCCAGATAATTTATAATATAAATTTTCAGCATGATTTGGTTTATATCTTTTTTTATAATAGTGGATGATTTGTTCTTTGGCCTGCATATATATGTCATTAGGTGCTAATTTATTTTACATATTTAAAGCTAATTTTTAAAATAAATTATTTTTTTAATGAGATTATATTGTGGAATTTGAGGTATATGTTTCTTGTTGTCTTCTAAATGTGTGAATACTGAATAGTAAATTTTGTAGCATGTATGCTTTTCCTACTTGGCTTTTATTTTCAGCTTGCTATAAAATATGGAAATGTAAATTATTTCATTTTATTTATTGTTTCAATGAAGAGAAAGACATTTGTCCAAAACTCTTGTGAAAATAGCTACTGACCTGTTGTTGATTGCAGGTTCTTTTCCCTGACCATATGTTAGGCTTTATATTTTTTGTTAAATATTTTCTTGTCAGTTTTAATCTTTATACCAAGTGCAATCATTTTTGCATTCTATATTTTTCATTGGTATAAATTAGACTGTGGATAAAATTACATTTAATATAGAATGTAAAAAATATTGCTATCAAAAAATTGAGATCATAGTTGATGACAGAAGTACTTATTAATTTATAAAGCCTCATAAAAATTAAAATACAGTATAATAAATAATTTACCATTGGAGCATAACACTTAAACAAAAAATTTTGTGCTTCCAAGTGTGCAGCTTCTCATGTTGAGTGATAGAAATAATAGAAATTAATCTCAAACTTGAATGAATGATGTGTTTTCTTCTTTTCTGTTTAATCAGATAGAAATATAAATCCTTTTATGTATATGGAACAACATATTTTTCAATTTCTGTGATAATTTTCTCAACCTTTGTAATATGCAATTAAAATGAATACCTTAAGGTAGTTACATTATTCCTTTACAAATGTACAACTTTTCTAGTTTCTTCTAATCAGTCACTTTATGGTTGAATTATGCTTGTTGGCATCTTCAGTATTAAATAATAACCCCTCCCATCTCTGGTCATAGAGAAGTTGTTGCCATGGTTTTCACTTTAAGAAGTATTTTTCTTTTTTTAATCTAATATGATCAGTTTTTTTTCTTACTGACAGATATATTAAATAATTTTATATAATTGATTTTACTTCATGAAATATATAAACTAGTGTGAAATAAAGGCTGGAATTTATAACTGTAATTAACAAGGTTTTTGAAATATTTCTGTAGTATGCATTTGTTTATTAAAAAACTGATACATATTTTGGTGAATGAAAAATAGCTCATTCATTTGTCATTTATATGCATTATGCACAGTTGTGCATAAAATCAAATTTTAAAAATATACTTACTAAATTCCTGAATGATATTGAAAATGGTACTTAAAAACTTTAAAGTTTATGCTATCAAAAGTACAATTATCATTTTAGTCTGAATAGCATAGATTTTGGTAATTAAATATATCCTAAGATTAAATATAATTGTAATTTTAAGTAAAGACAGATGTTCTTTTAAAAGGATATTTAATTACTTACATTCATTTTAAGTGCTCTGTTCTATAAAATTTAATTGAAGCCACTCATGAGAGACTCATGATCAGTACAATTTGTTTTAACAATAAAAATATAAGATAAAAATCCGTTAAAAATGACCATTGTTTAGACTTTGGGTGAGAAACTGAAGCTATCAAATATAGATTCATGGAAGTCCCAGTGAGAAATATGTATAAAAAATGTTGGATTAAAAATAAATCCATTAATTCTTTAGATATGTACATATGTAAAATGTATGTATGAGAGAGTGCTGAAAATTTTTCTTCTCAACCTAGAAGTACTTCTGTACAAAGAACTAACGTTGAATGTTGTAAGTATGTTGGGTTGAGAACTTTTCAGTATTCCATTAACTCTGTGTGTATGTACGTGTGTGTGTGTGTGTGTGTGTGTATATATATATATATATATATATATATATATGTGTGTGTGTGTGGCCAGAACATTTGCTTTCCAACCACAAGACCTGGGTTGGAATCTCATCATGGTTGATTTTTCAGGTGTGGAGTGGCAATTTAAGCCTGCAGCACCTTTAGAAAATGTCTGAAAACAAAAGCCATAAGTTGACCCAAGGTTTGTAAGTGGAATTGGGAAGAGAGAACTGTTTCAAAACCGTTGATGGTTGTGCTAGCCCAAATTCATGTCTTGTAACCTAGGGTTTGAGCATATTGGTGTTGTTCAGATTGCTGATCATGACAGGTTATGTATTCTCTTACAGAAACTGTAACTAAAGTCCACTCAACATAGTTGCAGTATAAACCATAGATGGACTCTGTGAAGGTATAGACAAACACAAATCTGCCTATGAAGGTGTCTGTGACATGGATTGGCTAAAACAAGAGTAGCTAGACATTTATATATGTATATAAATATGGTAATCTATTTACATCTTTTGCAAAACTGGATGAATGTCTATGGTTTGAGCATGGAATTTTGATTGTGACAAAGTTTACAATACTTTGTCTTCATTGTTACATACATATGACACCAGAGATACAGGGAAAGGCGGGAGCAATTTCACCAACAGTGTTTCTGCTATATATTGGGTATCCAGTGGCATATACATATATATGATATTGATATTCTTGAATGCAGTCAGTCTACCACTATAGAGTCTCTGATACTTCAGTGTCCATTGTGATAGAGTAGTCATGTGGTCAGGGTGCAGGGTGGTAAGATTGGCTGGAAAAAAAACAGTGTACAAACTGAAATTGAGGTATGAAGGTATCAAGAACACACTGAAGAAGGGCAACATCATGCAAAATAACTGGGAAAACCTTAGCTTGAAATTATTCATCTTGGAGGAAAACAGTGCACACTGGTAATAGAGATTTGAACAGAATTGCATTGATCATGAAAAACTTGAGCTGTTTGTGAGAGTTTTGATGTCAATTTTCCTGGTAATATTGTAACAGAAATTCATCTAATGTACAATGAATGTGTCTGCATCTGTCTAAGTAGAACAGGCTTCAAAAACCATCAAATATGCCACACACAGAGAAGTCATTTGTTAGACATTATGTGGCATTTATGTAACAACTACTGCAAAAGATACTCAGTGTAAGACCTTAGCAGCTATACCCTTGGAGCCCATATTTGGGGATGAATCAAGTGATGACATTTCTCAAAATATAGTCACAGCCATCATACCTTGTGTGTGTGAGGGTATGAATATATATATATATATATATATATATATATATATATATATATATATATGCTTGTTTCCTAGCATTGAGGATGATGTTAGTAGTGAAAAAGTCTAAACATGTTTGTTTTCTATCTATTTCTCTTTAACTTCATCTAGGTGTTCCGGATTACATATTCTAAGGGTTCTGAGGTGAAAACCTATGATAAGTCCTGATTTTATTTTTATTTCCACCACAGCCAAAAAGTAAAATCAGGACTTATAGATTTTAGATTTACTTCAGAACTTTTAGAATATGCAATGTAGAACAAACTCTGTGTAAGTGTTTGTGTGTCTCTATGTTTCTGTATTCTGTGTTTGTGTGTCACCATGTGTGAGTGTGTGTGTGTGTGTGTGAGAGAGAGAGAGTATTTAGAATATTCAAGTTCTGACCATAAAATCTGGGTTCAAGGAGTGACTTCTTTATGTTATTCCAATGTATATCACCATTACGAAGTACCTGAATACTATGCCATGGGTTGACTCTGGTTAGAGAAACCTGTTCAGAAACCATTGATGGCTCTACTAGCACAAAATCACAAATCATTCTGACCATGGGCTTTGGCATACTGGCCTTGTTCAAACTGTTGATCATGCTAGATTATGCATTCTCCCACATAAACTGTAACTAAGGTGTAGCCAGCATAGTTGCAGTATAAAGCACAAGTTGGGTCTAGGTGATGAAGAAGTATTAATGTGCCTGAGTGGTATCTACAACGAGGATTAGTCGAACAATTTTATATATATATATATATATATATATATATATATATATATATATATACACACACACACACACACACACACAGACTATTGAAGATACATTAATTAGTCCCAAACCAGGCACTGATAATTTTTATGTAAAATTTTAACTGCATAATCAGTCTCTGTAATGAATTATCACTACTTAAATTTTGTGCATTTGTAAGGAAAAATATCATGTTGAAAATAAATCTTACCTATTTAAAATAAATACTTTTTTCTTTATTAGGTTACAGATATATTGATTTAATAATGTGTGTTTGTATATATGTATACATATATGTATTATCCCTCACCAATAATGTATATACATATTACCCCTCACTGATAACACAACTTCATACACTACACAATCTTCAGGTGCTGAGTATAGACTGACTGTTAAATAATTTAAATTTTAATAAAAATAACTGGTTATCGCAAAGTTGCTGGAGTTATATATTATACTGGGAATACAGTTGTTTAATTTTAAATAATGTATTTGGCATTTAAAATAAATGGGATTTGTATTATATATATAAAAAAAACAATAAATATTAATTTTTTAAATTAAGCATAAAGGGAGATTACTTTTTCTTAAAAAATGTAATTTACATTAAAAATTAATTTGGATCAATGTATCTTTTATGTTACTGATTAGAAGTCTTAATAATATGCAAAATTCATCGCAATAGACTGTCCAATGTTTTACAGAAAAACTAGAAGCATATACATGCATATATGCTGACATGTAAACTATGACCACTACTAATGGGAGAAGTTTAATTTTGAATTTAATATTTCATCACTAAGGACATATTTATTTCTGACTGAAGAAGGCTAATAGTTTACTTTCAAGTTTATATCTAAATACATTGTCTGAAATTTATGTCATTACCTTAAATGAGTTTTCAAATGCTTTTAGATGTTGATTGATAAGCAAGTGAGATGATTGTTTTTATTGGTTAGTCCTTCACACCAGTGTGTGTGTGTGTGTATATTTTAAGACATTTTTATGTTTATACATTCTTTTTATAGATACAAATATTTAAGTAAATGCTCTGTTTATAATAAATAGTATTAAACAACATTTACCGGCCTGAATGTCCGAGAAATTTTCACAGAAAATATTTGTCATAATGTGTGACGTCATTTGTTATATATATATATATATATATATATATATATATATATATATATATATATGCTTGAATATCTTCATTCAAGCATGATTAGTTGA